>JAIKVB010000181.1:683-37707 GCA_024679045.1 Phytophthora brassicae | reverse complement strand
TAAAAGCTTAGAATGCAAACCTATTTTTAACGTTTAAACTTGTGAATAACTTTTAGCGCGTGTGTCAAAACGCGTCGGTGACTTTTGTAATTGTCAAATTCTTCGCGCCTACTCACTTTACATAATTAATCGCTTTAAGTTCCTCGAGTTCGACCAGGAAGCCTGAATGTCCATGATTAGCAGTGTTATTGCCAACCACATTCCAGGCCGCCAGCGTTGGCACGACAGCGCAGACGGTTAACCCACCAGCCCACTGGCCGCGTATTCCGATTCGTGGACTGCTTGCTAACATTAAAGTCGCTGCGACTGTTGATCATACCAGTAAATACGGAATAGTTTGCGCTTTCCGACCGTATACGACAGAAAACGTACCTTAACGAAGTTCTTATCTTCGTGGGGACACTTTTCTCATTTTTGCAGGACATTATTTTATCTGTACCGGTATGCACAACATCAACCAGCTCCAGCCAGGAAACGTGCTTTTTGGGTGCGTTATTTTGGCATTTACGGTGCTATTAGTAAGCGCGTAACCGGTATTATTATTACGTAATGATCGAGATATTATACTGTACCTGTACAACCTATCATCCATATTCAGCATGTCAAATTGACAGTCAATAGCTGATGAACCTGTGAAAAGAGATACATAAACAAATTCTTGCTCTCTAACTTTTGCGCCTGTAAGTAATAACCTGTTTAAACCAATTTATATCATCGGTTATCTATGGAAAGTCTTTATTGTACCCCGATTGTTGGCTGCCTTATTGCTACTTTTCAGTCCTGCCACTTTCCACTTCATATCACTACTTCTTCGATTATGGGCGCTATCTTCAATCGATCATCTCTCATCTTCCGCGTCCCTCAAAGGGGTTCAAACCCTTTGACTTCATTCCGCATTTTACCATGGCCAAGGCCATCATCTCTTCTATCCTAGAAGCGCAACTGGGTAAATACGTCGATGGTTTACGCAGCGACTCACTCGTTGTTGGTCTTTGGAGTGGCGAGTTGGAACTGCGCGATTTAATCCTCAAACCCCACGCCTTAGCCGAGTTACAGCTGCCCGTATCTGTAGCCAGTGGGAGTGTGGATCGAGTCTTAGTGCGTGTTCCATGGAACCAACTGGGTAGTGCAAGTGTGACCATCACTCTTGAGGGTGTCTCAGCGCTTGTTGTACCCAACACTTCACGGCCCGAATCGGCTGAGTTGCTTCAAGCTAAGAAAAACCAACTAGAAAGACGCGAATTACTACGACAACACCGTCGCTTCGCTGCACGTGTTGGCTCGGGTTATGAACAGGAGAAAGGGAAATCAGAGGATGAAGGGACGTTCGTATCGAGACTCACGGCCCGCATTGTAGCCAACCTGCAGGTGACGCTACTGGACGTTCATTTACGGTACGAAGACGTCGTGGCCAACCATGAGACGCCGTTCGCATGTGGTTTTATGCTTGAGAAATTCCAGTTCTTTACGACGGATGAAGAAGGCAAAGAAGCGTTTGTAGATCAAACCAATGGCCATGAAGTTTTCACATACAAGAAGGCGGAACTCACGCACTTTGGAATGTATTGGGACCGATTGGATGTGAATGACAGTAGTACGAGAATTGAGATGAGAGAAAATGTTCCTCAAGCTATGAGGGAAATGGTGCAAGCTTTAGGAAACGATGAGATAGAGTCAAAAGTGGAGAAGACAAGGCGGTGGGTATTGCGTCCGTGCTCCTTAGCTGTGCAACTGACGAAGAATGAGAGTGCTGACTACTCAACAGTAGCGAAATACACTGTGGAAGCAGAAGTTGGTGCATTACAAGGAAGTCTCACGCGTGAACAGTATGAAGACGTGTTGTTCTTACAGCGAGCGTTCTTAGGACGTCGTGCAGTGGAAGCTCATTTTGCATTAGCCAGAGGACGTCCACTGCATAAACCTGGTGTCCGTCCTCGAGAATGGTGGGATTATGCCACTCGTCTAGTACTGGAGCAACGCAGAGCCAAATTGCGACGACAAGCAGTTAAAGACGGTAGTACTGAGAGTTCTGTCCACTACCAACACCACCGACGTCCTCATTACCGCAAAATACGATGGTCTTCGGTACACAAGGCTCTGTTAGAGCAGCAACTGTATGTGGAATCTTTTCGTGCAGAACTGCGAAATGGTGGTCCATTGGACCCTTCGACAAGAGAAGGCAAGTTTAAGCTGCGGTATGAAGAGGTTTATCATCTGGATGTGGTTCTATTGCTTCGTGATGCTGCGGAAGATGCAGAGGAAACGGCTAAGAAAGAAGCGAAAGCTTCAGCCAAAGCACAGGCCAAGACACAAGCGGAACAAGGTGGAGGTGGAGGCGGCTCGTGGTATTCGTACTTTTTTGGTGGTGATACTACTGGACCAAGTGAGGGGGAGGAAGAACACGTTTTGTCAGCTGAAGGCCGCGAGAATCTGCGTGAGGCGTATAACGATGCTGTGGATAACGCGCATGAAGTTCCTATGGGGTGTAACCTTATGTCACTTCAGCTTCACCTTAAGAATGGGTCGATCGCTCTGTATCAGTCCAATTCTCACGAAAGTCCATTTGTCACTGGGATGCTTCACGGCTCATTAGCTATGAACATGCAGCCAGAAAACGAGTGGGATGCCAGCTTTCGCGTGCAGCATTTCGATATTTTCAACGGTCTAGCGCACGATTCGCGTTTCCACTCGTTCTGCAGTCCAGCAGCGTCGCTATCACTCAGTGCTGATCCCAGTAAATCGTGCGTTAGTATTGACATGAGTCGGCGCTCGGCGGTGCAAACTCAGGCTCTGGGCGAAGAAGACGTGGACGCTACGCTGAAGATTCGTGTTCGCTCGCAGCCTGTTCGTGTGATGGTTGACCCGGCATTTGTGATGTTCCTACACGCGTTTTTCGTGAGTTTATTACCTGAGAAGCAGCTGGAGAAAGTGTGGCAGTTCGCTACGTCTTCTGTTTCCGATTGGATGTTCTCTGAGGAGTCTGCGGGTGAAACGAAGCTCTTGAAGTCGTCAGCAACTGCAGAAAAAGAAGCAGAAGAAGCAGAACTCATGCGCTCACTAGAGAAATCTGAAGGCCGCGTCGCCTATGATGTTCTGGTGGATCTGGATGCACCAGTACTTATTCTACCAGAGAATGTGTCCGATCCCATTGGTGCTGTTCTAGTTGTGGATCTTGGTATGCTAAGCTTCCGCAATGACGAGAAGGTGATAGCTATCGACACATCATTGGATACGGCACTTAATTCAACTGGTGACGATCCTGAACGTCTGCATTGGCGACTTGATGTCACAAAGATCCATGTATTGCTAGGTCGTCAAGAACAGTTAGTAGACTGGTCAGACGAAGAGCTGCGAGGTTTTGCGAAGATCGTGGAGGAACTGTCAATTGAGTTCTCTTTGCACACTCAAGCTTCCTATTCTCAACTCCAGCTCCCCTCTAGAGGAAAGGATAAAGATGCTACAGCCAAGCCATTACCCCAAGTGGGTATTTATGCTGCTGTCCCGAGGATTGCAGTGTCACTAGCAGAAGAGCAGCTTGTAGCACTGGGCCAGATTCATTCCTCTATACTAGGACAAGCAGCTGCAATTTCCCGGGATGATGAGAAGCGTCTCGTCTACTTTGACGAAGAAGGCAACGAGAGTGGCGGGGAAAGTTCGGTGGAGTCTGATAGCATAAGTGACGAGGGTACAAACAATGTTGCTGTTCTTCCTGCTACAAGTGAAGATAAATTTCTGTTGGAAATGGAACTTTCACTTGGATGTGTCGAGGTAAATGTACGCGAGTGTGCTAAGAAGGACGCGTTCATTGTACGTGCCTCGCACACATCGTTCGCTATGGAAACGTACTCGTCCCATCAAGCGTTCCATGCGCGACTCAAGTCACTTGTAATGGAAGACAAACTCTACTCGTCTGATTCACGATACTATCAACTCATTTCGACAGGTGAAAGCAACAGTGACACGCCACACTTGATTGTTATTGACGTCACTGCATATTCTCCTGAATCTGCAGCATTAGCAGCTGATGACAGAGCGTCGCAGTTGGAAGTTGATGTGCAGTTCAATGTGCTGCATTTGCAGTGGAATCCGTCGTCCGTTGCACTGTTTTATCGCATTGTGTCAGCTTATGCATCAGCAATTCAGTCTCATGACGAAGGTCTTCCATCAGAAGATCTTACAGCGTCACCTTTGAAGTCCCCATTAGCAGCACAGAAAGAGATTGAAGCAACGAGCTCTGACGGGACACCAAGTGTTGATGGCGAGCAGAAGTTAAAAGCTGCAACGCTAACTAACGTGCGCTCTCGAGGCCAACCTCTTGTTGTGGTACGCGCATCTCTTGTCCAGTTCAGCCTCACGTTTAACAAAGATCAGCTCGATCGGCAGTTGGCACGTCTTGAGATGAAGAATGCTGCTGTCAACTACACAAGCTACAGCGTCTCCAGTGGTGAAGATACGTTCGAGGTTACAGGCCACGTGGGGAATTTTGTGGGCACTGACTTGAGTACATCAAAGCATCCTCTGTACTCGACACTTCTCGGGTTAGACGAGGACGAAGCTCGACGCCGGATTGCTTTGGGAAAAGAACCAGAATCTTTACTGACTTTCTCGTTTGCGTGCGATCCCATAACGAGCGAGAAAAGTTCTATGCACTTGGCATTCCAACCGATTCGTGGCGTTTATTATCACCAGCAGATACTGGAGTTAGTGGACTTTGTGCTTGAGGGAATTCTTGGAGCAATGGTGAGTCAAACGTTGATGAATGCTACGCAAATGCTGCTTCGTGAAGACGAGGCCAGTGTTGTGCTCGATTTAACAATTGAAAAGCCTACTGTGGTTCTCCCTCTAAGTATCGAGGACGCTCCACACGCCAAGGTCACTGCAGATGTACTACGTCTTGTCCATTATCCGTCGAGTGCTGTACATTATGAAGGGACTCCAGGAAAGAGATCGAAGCGTGTGGTGCATGACGAGTCGCTACCGCGTGCAATTGTTCACAGATCGGACGCTGAAGGTGGTGGCTTTTCATTGCGAGTGGATTGCAAGGACGTTTTCCTTGAACAAGTCCGTATTTTCTGTACTACAACCGACGCTGCTAGAAAAGTAAAAGATGCTGATGAAGGACCTTTGTATGAAGATTTACTCCCGAAGTCTGCTGATATTAAGATCAGCATTGAAGATCTCGTCTCCTCTACCATTTCTTTAGGCGACGAAGAGAAATTAGACGACAGTGAAGAGACGAGAACCGTCTTCCTGCCTAGAATTTCAGTGGATTCGGTGCTACCTCCGTTAGAAGCTCATCTGTCGCGCACGAGTTATCTGGGTATCGTCGCTCTTATCCTGGAAAATTTTGGTGCTGACGAGCTACAAAGTGATGCTTCTAGTCAAGAAACGAGCAAAACCAATAGCAGTTCTCGGCTGTTAGGCAGGAGACAAAGCAGCGCTGATGGAGGTGACTTGCCGTCGCTACGTCCGACCGTAACGTACACGTACCATCAACCGGACGCTGAGGAAGCAACACTTCAAGTGAGTTTTGCTATGGAGAAACTTCGGATCTTGCTGTTTCAAGACGAATCGCCGAAAAGAGTGGAAAGCGAGGATTTATCTGTTGTTTCGACTGTAAACGCTGCGCTTTCCACTGATTCTGACGAAGTTTCGTCCACTGGCGCCTTTGCTGAGTTTGTCGCGACTGATTTCTCCTTGGTGTTTAATGCTGAGTATGATAAGGACCCGCGTTTGGCTGTGCGCCTTGGTTCCTTCAGTGCTAATGATCTTGTGGGTAAGTACAGAACTTCTGAAGCCAGTGCTGAGGGCGGCACACTGTTAATCTCGCCAAATCCACTGGAGATTCACTATACATGGAACGATGTCGCCATGACAGGTGAACTGGACTTGGCTTTCTCAGAAGTCATGGGTACTGTGATTCCAGAAACTTTATTATCACTTGTCGTTTTTTTTGCGCTGCCATCGAAGTTAGGCCAAGCTGAATCAACGGACGAGAACTCGGCCGACTCGAAGAATGAGTTGATGAAGTCTCA
Source organism: Phytophthora brassicae (assembly GCA_024679045.1). Classification (NCBI taxonomy): domain Eukaryota; phylum Oomycota; class Peronosporomycetes; order Peronosporales; family Peronosporaceae; genus Phytophthora; species Phytophthora brassicae. Next base: position 31,672 of record JAIKVB010000181.1, on the reverse strand, counting down.
GTTACCCAAAACTCCGTCCTCACCTTCGTTATTGATGCGGCGTGAGAGTATCTCGGACATTCTCCGCGATGGGAAAGATGCAGAATTGACTCTTACAGTACGCGCGACAGCGAAACGAGTGGGTCTGGCTGTCCCGCGTGACGCGTACGACATGGACAGCCCACGTGTGTCGTTTGCGGGCGATTTTACACTGGAATTTACGTTGAAACCGCACCCGGACCTGACGAAAGCATCGACTGGTGACCTCGATATTCAGAGTAGTATTGTAGCTGATGCACGGAATATGGAGGTGGTGCTTGAGAACGCCAGACGTCCAGGTTGTTGTGTCGCGTCTCCAGTGTCGAACGGACAATGGGACGCTATCGATGTAGCACCATTGATTCAATTGCTGGAACCGTGTGATTTGCATGTCGAAGTGAATGATTTATTCCCATATGCAGGTCAACGACAGCAAATTGTGGCGCTGAGCTTCACTCCAATTGAAGTTTTCGTATCCTACGACGACGCTTGTATGGCAACGGACACGATCGAGTCACTTACTGAGGCATTCGAGCGCCATGAAAAGCGGCATGCCATCTCGGAGATTCGGCATTTAAAACATGGAGAATCGTCGACTCTTTCGAACTTGGCGCGAGGACGTACGTCGTCTCACAATGCCGTTGGGAAAGCACCAGAAGAGCAAGAGATTCACCGATATTTTACATGTGAATTGCCCTCTGTCAGTTTGACTTTAATTAACGACTGTGATGGATGTGATATGGGACTTGCACAGTTGCAAGTGGAACGTTGCCACTTCTTTTTGAATGTCACGTATACTGTCCAACTCAACGAGAAAGAAGACATCGCGACTTCCTTTACAGAATCGGATTCTTCTCCAGTGACGACGACAATATCTGGTGGTGGCAATTTGGTTGTGCTCATGTCGTACTATAATCCTGATACTCGTGACTGGCATCCCATGTGTACGGAATGGGGACTTGATGCGTCTGTACAGGGCTCCATTTCTGATGATAGTGAGCTTCACGTCCTTGTTACAGCTGCTCAGGCTTTAGACGTCACTGTGACTCATGGACTGTTGGAAGTTGTGGCATCTGTGGGTGGCGCTTGGAAACGTCGTGCAGCTCAAGTGAATGCGAAAGAACAGACAAATGAAGATCAAGATGAAGACCTTTTGCGACGCAAAATGGCACCCTGTGTGATCCGTAACGAGACTGGACTTCCTCTGACTTTCTGGCTAACGAATGGGTCCTTTACGACACAACCTGAAGTTGTTTCAACTGGAAGCTTAGCTGATGTTCGCTATCTCCATGCACCAGCTCGAGGACGTGGTGTGGTGAGACGCTACGCCTCTGGAGACCGAGATGCTGCTAATTTACGTCTTTGTCTACAGTTGATGGATCCTAAGAGCTCAGACGACAATGCAGCTCGATTCCAAGCCATTCAAGGACTCATTTTTGAACAACTTGGCTCTCGAACCTTCTCTTTAGTGGACACTCATGGACAGCGGACTAGCTTCACCTTAAGTTTATCAGCACAACTTGTAGAAGGCCGTATCCTGCTGGTCGTGTCGTCGCCTATTAAACTAGTTAACAGACTTATGGACAGCGGACTAGCTTCACCTTAAGTTTATCAGCACAACTTGTAGAAGGCCGTATCCTGCTCGTCGTCTCGTCGCCTATTAAACTAGTTAACAGACTCGCGTCTGGTCATCCCGTGGCTCTTCTCGTGAATGATCCGACTTGGCAAACACCCGTTGAGATTGGGATACTACGGCCAAACCAAGAGTCTGCTGTGCCAGTGCTGCTGTCTCTAGCATCAGAGCTGCGTGTACGACCTGTAGGGGATGGGACTACTTACTCCTGGAGTGCTCCAATTCCAGTCCAGACCCGATCTGCCGTGGAACTGAAAGTAGAGGCGGCTGTATCTTCGACCACAGCATCACGCGAGAGTTTAGGCGACAAAAGTGGTCGGAACGCCGTGTATTGCGTCTCCATGACAAGTGAGAAAGAGCTTCGTGCTGTGTCTTTTGCGGAGCCTCTTGTACTGGTCAATAAGCTTCCAGTACCTTTAACGTTCCGTATCCGGTCAGCTTTTAGTTCTGCTTATGGATCTGGAACGTCCGATAGTCCGTCGAAACCAGAGACTCTGGATGTGGGAGCAAAAACGAGCATTTGGTGGACGGATATCGCACAGCGACCACTGTTTCAGCTTCTCGTTGAAGGTTGCACGACGGCGTCCAAGTGGCTCGAAATTGTGCCAAGAGGAACCGAAGATGGGTCCGTCTTGTCGGTCCAGCTTTCACGCTTGGATAATGGACGTCCCTTCCGTTTGTTGCTCCGTATCGCGGGCGCTTCAGACTACACTGCTCGACCTGTACGCGTCGAGATCTTGGCTGAAATGTGGGTTATTAACCGCTCCGGACTCGAGCTGGTCTATGGCACTGCTGCTGATAACGAAGCGTACATTCCACCTCGAGCAGCACGTGTACAGGTGGGCAATTCCCAGATCAGTGCGTACTCGAGTGATAATGGGGGGAAAGTACCTGTGTTTCGTATTGGGCTGCGTGGATGTAACTGGTCTGCTCGCTTTGAAGCAGACCCGAGAAGACTGAGCTGGCAGGACGAATGTATCACTCTCCGTTCGGCTGGAAACAGTAGTACTTCTGGAGGTGTTTTGTACGAGTTAGGAGTGTCGGCAGACTACGCTACTCGTCATTTTGGCTCAGTGACGACACTCGTGAGCGTGATCCCTCGTTATTTGATCTTTAATCGCTCGTCACACACGTTGCTCTTGCTTGAGACTCCGAATCGTCAACACCAGCGCCTTGAAGATGCTAGTAACGATAATATTGCTCATCATGTGCTTGGTGCAGGGGATATGTACGCTCTGTATTGGGTCGGTGGAACTCGCGCACCATTGCGCGCCTCAGTACTGGCAGACGACAGTGATGGATTCGACTGGAGTGCAGCTTTTGCAGTGGATCGTGCAGCTACTACGAACTTGTTGGTACCGCCACGCTCCAGTGGACGTGGAGTACACTTAGAAGTGGTTGTTAAGCGAGGCAGCTTATCCCAGGCGACATTTATGGTGATGATAACCGATGGAAGTGCTGGTTCACCAACCTCCACGTCTTCCAAGCTGTCAAGTGCTGGTTCTGTCGTATCTGTACGTGATGGCGTCTCAAATCCAAGTGCAGGAGGTTGGCAAACGTTCAGTCTTCACGCTCAAGTGGCTGGTATTATCGTGACCGTCGCTGATAAAAAGCATGGCAGGAGCTTTGAAGACTCTCAGAGCTTGTTTAGTAGTGGAGATGAGAGTGAAAATGAACTGGTGGCTCGTGCTACTTTCACGCGCATTGGTGTGGAAGCTTCCTGGTCTCCTCAAGCGACTGCTGCCAAGTTAAACCTTATGGGTCTTAAGGTTGAAGATCTCCTTCCAAAGTCCAAGAATCGTGTGGTATTGAGGCCGCTTCTTAACGGAGATGGAGCAGGGGCTAGTATGGATAAATATTTCCTAGAAGTGACGTACTTGGAGCGTCCACATGCCAAGTACACGTGGGTGGAGCGTGTTCACGTTGAGTTACAGAACGTCAAAGTGTCGACGTCGATGCGCTTCGTGGATCGATTAGTTAAGCTTCAGAAGGAGACGATCGCGCACTTCCAGCATAAATCGCTAGTTTCAGTGTTTCCAGGGGATGAAGACAACGATACTGAGGACAACGAGGACGGCGACTTGCTCGCTTACTTTGTACTTCAAGATGAAGGAGAAGATGGTACAAAAGCTGCTGATATGGCTGCAATGACTGGTAGGAAACTCTACATCGCATCAGGAGAAATTTCCCCAGTGCGGATCGTAGTGAGCTTCACACGTGACAAAAGCGACTCAAGTCAACGCAATAACGAAGGTTTCTGGCTGTCGAATCTCAAGCTAAAGATTGAGAACGCGTGCGTCACTTTGGAGGGCTATCAACTCTCGCATGCGCTGGCTACACAGGAGTCGTTAGGTGCAGCGATTGTGCGTTTCTACGAGCAATCTGTCAAGTCCCAAGCGTTGGGTCTGATTGAGTCGATTGAAGTGACGTCGCTGGTGACGAGTATGGTGGCTGGAGGAGTCACGTCATTGGTATCCACTCTACGTGGTAAAATTGATCCTGCTGCTGCTGCCGGTGCGATGGCTCCTGGAATGCTAACATCAAGTTCTTCTGGAAGAGAAAGTGACAGTGTACCTTTCCAGTATCAACACATGTCGAATGGTGAGATTGTTCGCAAACATTCACGTGCAGTAGATGAGTGTCGTAGCAATACCGAGTTCTTGAGGCAAGTGCGGCATTTGGTTTACGACTGGGATGCGAACCATACGGGACTGGAAGCGCGTGGCTGTGTGGCACTCGCACTGATCAACAACTCGCGCCATTCGTTGGTTGTTAACACTCAACTGAACGATGGAGCGTCGTTGAAAGTTTTGCCACTTGGACGTCGACATCTTGCTAGTGTACTGGATGCGCCTGATAGACCAGCAAGTGGAGGAGGGAATGCAACAGCATGGAGAGCAGACCGTGCCGTTGTGGTGTTCGCGTATGGCTACACGCCGACACTACTGACGTCTGGGGATGTGTACTTTACAGTACAGTCGAATGCTTGTACTGTGTACGCGACGCGCAAAACGGCGCGGCTGAGAGCGAACCGAGGTTATACAGCTACATTTACGCTACAGGAAAGTCAAAGCTGGTGGTCGGCTAATGTGGTGATCATTGGTGACGACTTGCAAGCTATGGAAAGCTCCACTCCAGCGTCAGATGCAGAGTTTGCGGACGTGCCAGCTTCAGGTGATCAGACTGCAGATGCAGAGAGCGAAGATGAGTTTGAGGTCGAGTTTGACGGTGCAGCACTGGGGATTATCGCCAAACAAAGTGGCCAGTCGGTGATTGTACGTGAGTGCGTCCCGTCGAGTGCAGCTCAAGCTTCCGGACGGATCGCAGCGGGTGATTGTATCTTGGCAGTAAACGGAGTCATTGTGGCGAATACGAGTCAGTTTAAAGCACTGGTAAGTAAAGCGCCACGACCTCTCGTTCTACGCTTCCGAGCTACTGGACGTCACTCTAATGCAGCGTATGATCTCTTTGGTGAGCGGAAAGAAGATGCTGGACTTTCAAACCTGTTTGGTTAGGTGATGGAATAGATGAAACTGAATCATTCTTGGACTGATTATTCTTGGAATTCGCTTCAACTTGAAGAGAGAGTTTCATGACTGACTAACTACCGCTTTTGTTTGTAGATCACAAGGGGGTTTATATGAGCAGCTCCATCCATTCGATCACTCAACTACCAGCAAGATTCAAGCGTCCATGGAGAAGCGACAAGAAGCACGAGGTGAAGGAGAAGACAGCGTATAGTACAGATGCGAAGCTTCAACAACTGCGTTCCAAGCGAGCTGTAACTTTCTTCCAAGCGAAGGCGAAACAACGTGCTGGAGCTCAATCGCTCGCTTTACTTGCAAATAGCAGTTGTACTGCAGTTCTGTCGCTTGTACGAACGCTACGCCATCTTTTGTTTGGCTTTTTCTCGCGAAAACGTGGAGAGTTCACGACGATGATAGAGCGCCATCCAAAGTGGAAGAAGCGACTACGCTGGCTACCAGCGGCTTTGACTGGGGCGAAACACGCACTGAGTTTAATCCAAAAGACACTGGAACGAACGTTTAAACGCTGTACAAGAGCGAAAGATTACCCTGAGCAAGACAAACGAGTGCACGTGTATCAGTGGGTGTGTCGGACGTTGGCAACTTTGGGTCGTTCGGCTATTGCTGCTGCACACAAACGTCGAAGAGCGGAAGGAGCTGCGCTGCTTTCTCGTGAAGTTATTCGTCGACTACTGGACAAACAGCTTTCTATTCTAACAGTCAAATTTGTTGCAATACGAGAACGTGAACGGTTGGAGAATCCTGTGCGTGTGATTCAACGTCTTTGGAAGAGATTGAAGCACAACAAACAAGCAGATTGCGATGCCAAAGCGCGTCTTCTCGATCTGTTAGCCATTATACCGTCAAGTATTCGGCAACAACAACAGAATCAACAGCAAAGACTTGAGATTGTACACAAAATCAGCGTCAGCGTCACCTCCTTCTACATCTTCCAGGCAGCGCAACGTTTGGCTGTGCGAATGATACAACGTGTGTGGCGTGGACATCGCGCTCGAGCTCGAGTTCGTCGACTGTGTGACTGGAAACGGAAGCGATTTATACGTCAAAGACAGCGAGAACGACTACGTGAAGCTCGAGGAGCGTTGTTGAAGCCTTCCGATCGTGAAAAGAAACACCAAAGAGACTTGGAAACTCGAATATTGGCTCGACAACAAGAGACGCCAATTCTCCCACTTCCTCGTTATTATCAACGACGAAGAGGGGAACGAACGACTTTACTGGAACCATTGCCACTTCAGTCTCGACCACCACAATTTTCTTCTACTACACATGCTAAAGCACAGTGCGTCCCATTTCGTCGCTTTGAGAAGATTGTAACACAAGACGCTCGTGTGAATTGGAGGAATTTGTGGGTGGCTATCCCTGTTGCTCACCAAGAGAAAGAGGACAACCCAAGGAACTCCAGATATGGAGAATTGAGTCCGTTATTAGTGGGAAGAAGACACAAGAAGAAGAAAGGAGGACTACAAACTACATACGATTGGATACCAGCGCATTTACTACAAACTAAAGGAGAGAGAGTCGGTGGCGAAGTTGAATTAACTGCACTTAGGTGAGTGAGTGACGGTAGTGAAAACGGTACCAAGCGTAAGCTACTCCAGGTGCGAAGAAAGCGATTGTGAGTAAACCTGAGACTGGACTGGAGAAGGCGTAGAAGGTGATGTAACAGAACATGAAAGTCGGGACAACTGCAATGATGTACAGTACTGGAACTCCTCCTGGTACTCTGGTTGGTCGAGCAATGTACGGCAACTCACGTCGGAGTTTAATGATCGTAGCGATGATGACCAGTTGAACAGCAGCCGAGTAAGCGTTCGTCATTGTCAACATGTCATGGAAATCCACATTTAACAACACCAACATGAGTACAAGTGTCAAGAGAGCAGCATTTCGTGGACTCTGGAATCGTTCACTTCTCTTGGCCAGAAACCTGGGAACAAGGCGGTTCTCAGCCATTCCACTGACCAGAAACGCTTGTACATGCATCGCTGTCATACACATCCCAGCAGCTCCACAGCAAGTAGCAATTTGGATTAATGTACGAAGAACTTTCCCACCAACAAAAAAGGCGAAGAACGGGAACGAGTCACGATCCAGTAAGAACCATGAGAGTGCATCCGATACGATTCCAGCCGTCATAGGGACGATATAAGTGATGAGAACAAGTCCACAAGTGTACAAGATGGCTCGCGCGTATGAATGCGCTGGGTTTTGCACTTCCCCACCAAAGACGGAAGCGTTATTCATGCCTTTAAACTTGAAGAAAAGTGAGTTAAGGAGAGTGACCCAGCCAATGTCCAACTCGCCAGTTGTGACCACATCTCTTGTCGTGATGTTATACTCGAGTTTCTCTCTACGAACTTGGAAAAGATCATCCAAATCAGACGCTTCTTGAAGAGCCCAGACCGTGAAGACGCTAAAGAAGAGAAAGATGATGACAACAATCACGAGACTCAGTTGAGCGACTGTCCGAGTGCCTAGAAAGGTTGGAATGGCCAGGACGATGATGATTGCTGCCTTGATGAAATACTCCACAGCTGAAGACTTGATGGTGATGCCGTAGTAGTTGGTAATGAGACTCAATAACGTACCAGGCATCAACGCTCCACGCAAAACTCCAGCGATCCAAGACCAATAACCGACTTGGAAAGCCCAAAAAGGACCGAAAGCATTCAAGACCCACACTGTAAATCCACCGTCTTCTGGGAAGGCTGAACAAAGCTCAGCTACGATATACGCGAATGGGAAGAAGACGAATAAAGCGTACAACAGGAAAGCAAGGAGACCAATGAGTGGACCTGCTGAAGACACGACATCTTCGGAACCAATGGGACCTCCACACAGATAAAGGTACAGAATGGCTACAATGCCAACAATTCCAAGACGACGATGATTGATTGCCACTGCTTGTCGACGGTCATAAAGACTTGGAGATGGCTCAATTGTGTCAATCTTGTCAAGGTCACTAGAACGAGAAGCTTTTTCAGTTGGACAACGATATGAGGAACAGATGAAGTTGTGAAGAGACGTACACAAAAGTTGCTCCAGATTCTTGAGTTGGAGTGTAGAACGAAATCTTCACGTGAGATGCAGAACTCGTTGGGATGGTGTTTTCCATTGAAGATTGAAGACCGTTCGTTAGTGGTACTTATCTCTTGGGTTTTCTGAGTCTGAAGAGGAAGAGACGGATGCTCAGAAGCTCTTTTACTGCATATGGATTGTCTTGTGTTTTGAAGCAGGTGAGAGAGAACTGCTGTTTCTCTCAGGACAAATAGGGAGAAGTCTGTCAATGCCGACTCGGTCCTGTACTACAAGTTACAGATATCATCACTGTTGCTTCTTGTAAAGACGAAGGTTTAACTGGCCAGCAACGTCGGCGACTTATCAAAGGGGTCAGGTGTCGGAATTACTCAATTATATTTATTGTAAGAGGTACTTTCTCTACAAATACATCCTTTATTCTCTTGTCGCACCCTTTCGTTATATAGTTTGACAGGTAGATTGGACAGCAACGTTTGTATTTAATATCAGTCTGACATCTGCTACACCTACGCCAAGTCTGTACGCAATACTTGAAGCAGATTCCACTCCATGTTAATGTCCAGTTCTGCTCATGGATAAACAAGCTGAAAACCGGGGCATTTTCATGAAGACCAGTGAGTCCTTTAGCTGCAGCTGGTGACTCTACTTCTACTGTATATATATATACCTATCTAGTTTTTAAAGTAATCTGTATAACCAGTATAGCCACATGGTGGTTCTGGTACACAGACTGTTCAATTTGACTTGAGATTTGCGTTGCGTAGACCACCAAAGCGTTGATGCCCGCCACATTAACAGCAGATGTCATCAAAGAGGTCACCTCTGGTGTAGAGACACGAGGGTTTTACTGATTCCTTCCTCACTCTTGTATCAACCAAAGCTACAACACCCTCGTCCACAATGGCGGAATCTCTACCTACAGAGATTTCTGCTTCCGAGTCTACAAGACGCGCTTCATCTCCAGAGCAACTACAAGATCTTCTTCACGTAGCAAAACACACTTCTACTCCTATAGAAACATCCAAGGAGACTCCACTCGTGCACCTTCTGGATGGTGAAGCTCAGGCTTTCCGTCATCTTGCACACAGTATTGTTTCAAGAACTTTAGCTCATGAGAGTGAGTTTCGTCGTACAAAAAGTCCTGAACTTGGGCATCAAAGCTGGAAATTACTCAAGCGTCAGAACGACTTGAGTATCTACAAACGTCGAATGTCTAAACAAACCGAACAAACGCGATCTTCTGCTCGTCCGATGGTTCTCTGTGTCGGTTCAATTACAGGACAACTTGAAGACGTTCTCTATGGAATCCACGCAAAGAATCGAGACGAAATGCAAGTGATTTTGCCCTATATGAGTAAAGGATTCGTCGACTGCGCGTTGCTCGCCAAACTGGAAGCTGGTTCAGCACTCGATCCGTATCGTCAACTCTCTCTCAAATGGCAGATTACTGACACTCTCACTGAGGCCAAGATCATGAAACATCGTGATTTGTGTACACTCGAGTCAATGGGCGTACGTAGTGATGGACAGGGTGAAAAATACGCTTACTATCTTCTTCAAAGTGTGGATTTTGCTGGATGTCCACCACCTGCAAAGAACAGCGACGTCATCCGAGCCAATATGACGTTCTGCTGTATTTACCGTCAAGTACCAGGCTCTCGTATGGTGAATGTCTATGCCAAGGGAATGTTCGACTTAGGAGGTGATGTACCGGCGTTTCTAGTGTACAATTCGTCTTCTGCATTGATGCTGTCGATTCTTGGAGCTATTGACGGTGCTGAATCCAAACGACTCACTCTTCTAGCATTGAAAAAGGCTAAAAAGGCCGTAATGTCTTCAGCTGATGATCTGTCAACGTTGGATATGGAGGAATTTGAATTTACAGGCGGTTCAATGCCTTCCAGTTACTCCAATTCAGCTTCCAGTCTTTCTGCTGAGGTCACATCTGCCTTCTCTTCGATACAGCCTGGATTGGCTCGCTTACTGTCTAAAGGCTATCGGAAATCTCGTTCTAGACGACAATCAGCTGCTGATCGCTGCTGTGTGTGTACTAGAAAACCTGCTTTAGCAACAATTGTGGGAGCTACTCATCGCACTTGTGGTGTCTGTCAACGAGGTGTTTGTATCAAATGCCACGTAAAACGTCGACTACTTTATCGTCTGCAATCTGTAACGGTTGCTTGTTGTAAGTCGTGTCTACTGGAAGCGAAGCAGCTTGTAGTGGACCCGAGAGATCCGTGCCCGATGCTTCCTTAAAATATATGGGTAGATACGAAGTACTTGGAAGTACTAAGTATGCGATAAGTTTTACTACTACGTAGTACTATAATAGTAGTATAGTTGAATGTAAGTTGTATTTTTCTAATACTAAGTGGCTCTCCCTATTTCATTAGTAGTACTACTAAAAAAACGTAGTGTTTGAGTACTATAATACTAAAAGTATTAGACTGATACGATACATTTAATACTTCGAAGTAGATATTAAGATTAATAGAAAATGTAGGAGCGCCCAATTGAAAATTAAGTACTGTACCTTACATGTAGATACGGTGACTCTTAGTATGGCATACGGTGACCATGCTATTAATATCACATGGTATAATAGTTCTGAGGAGCCCCAGCTGCAACAATCAGATGCTGTTTGAATCATATTAGGGAGAGTAGCTTACTTTCTTGTCCTCATTTCCTAATTGACTTATTCTACTCACTCCGTTCCTTTCGTTGTCATGACGATTCGTGTTTCAGCTGATCAAAGTCCTTCAGCATTGGACATGACAAGACAAGCTACAGCTTCAGATTATTTACAAGAATCACTACCGTCAGAGGTGAATAAAGACCCTCCGCTAACAGAATTGTCCGACGGTGAAGCTCAAGCATTCCGTCATCTTGCACACAGTATCGTCTCACGAACGTTGGCGCATGAGAATGAATTCCATCGCGTGAATTGTCCTGAGAATGACTGGGAATTGGTGAAGCGTCAGAACGATCTCACAGTCTACAAACGCTCCTCAACTACCGAGCAATTAAAGCAACCAATAATCTTCTGCGTTGGTTCCATGTCTGGAAGTCTTGAGGACGTTCTGTATGGAGTTCACGCGAAAACTCGAGATGAAATGCAGCTGAAACTGCCTCATCAAAGTAGGGGAAATCTCGACTGTGCTGTGGTAGCAAAACTCCAAGATTGGTCTGTAGATGACCCTTACCGTCAACTTTCTCTCAAATGGCAAGTCTCTACTACACTTGGAGATGTACAATTCGTCAAACAGCGTGAATTATGTACACTGGAATCTATGGGAATTGCTACGGATGCTCAAGGTGAACGGTACGCTTACTATCTCACGAAAAGTGTCAACCATGCCGACTGTCCACTACCTTCGAAACACAGCAGTATAATTCGTGCCAATGTCATGTTTTGCTGCATTTACCGTCAAGTACCAGGCTCCGATATTGTCAATGTATACGCCAAGGGAATGTTTGACTTGGGTGGAGATCCAGACCCGTCTCTAATCATGGATACTTCCTGTTCTGTCATGCTATCGACACTTAAGTCTGTGGAAAGTGCTGAAGCTAAACGTTTGACTCTTCTCACTTTACAAAATGCTGAGAGTTCAGCGAGTTTATCCTTTGAAGAGGTTTCATCGGTGGATCATGTTCTGGGAGAGGAAGCAACTAGAATATCCAGCTCAACTTTCAATGTTGAAATTGTTCGTAAACTGTCTAAAGCTACCAGAAAATCACGATCCAAGTCAATTGATCCTTGCTGCGTGTGTTCGAAGAAACCTACCAAACTGTCGTTTATAGGGAGTACACAACGTACTTGCGGTGTTTGTCTTCGTGGAGTTTGCAACAAATGCCATGTAAAGCGTAAACTGCTGACTAGACAGCAACTTGTAGCCATTACGTGCTGCAAGTCGTGTCTTCTTAAAGCCAAACAGTTGACTGTGGACCCTCAAGATCCCTGTCCAGTGATCGCCTAGTTTAGTCCGAGTATTAATTCTTATCCTCTTTTTTACTATTTTATCTTCAAGATGGCTTCAACATGTCATGATGTACAACACATCAAATAGGATAATCTTGTCTTCAGTATGCTCTCTTTCGTCCGGCCAACCATTGGCTCTCGCTGCTTCATCAGTCTCAGTTTCCTCTAGCGGCCCCACAATTAAAGCCGACTAATCCGTTGAAAATGTCGTCCTTGACGCTGTCGCTACCGACGCCTCCTGCGGGTTTCACAGAGCCCAAGGTGGTTCTGGGTCTAGGTGGCTACTTTGCCCAGAAGCGTGTGGAGCCCGTAGGTCGCGCCTTTAATAAGCGCGCGCGTAACATGGCGCGTGGTCGTTCCGCTAGTAGCGAAGACGTGGACGAAGCCGCTCAGGCTCGTGAGGCGTTGCGCAAACACGAAGCTTCGGTATTGCGCAAATACCGTCGCAGTATCCGTGGCAATAACTTCTTGGACCTGACGATGTACCAGCAATTGGGATTGGCGGATGTGGGCTTTGATGTGACGGACGACCAAGTGAAGAAGGCGTACCACCGTGTTTTGATTGAGCACCACCCCGACAAGACGGGCAAGACGGAGAACGACCCGAATTATTTGGCAGTGCAAAAAGCGTTTACAACGCTGATGGACCCGCAGAAGAAACGCGCGTACGACTCGCAATGCGACTTTGACGAGTGGATCCCTTCGGGTTCCGAGAAGGTGAAGGAGAACGACGGAGAAGGCAAAAGCTTCTTTGAATTGTATGGTCCTGTCTTTACAGCCAATGCTCGTTTTAGCGAGAGCAAACCAGTACCGGAACTAGGAGACGACGCCACGTCCATTGACGATGTGTACGCGTTCTACGACTTTTGGAACAAATTTGACTCGTGGCGTGACTTTACGCACGATTCCGAGCACGATGTGGACTCGGCTGAACACCGCGACCACAAGCGCTGGATGGCCAAGAAGAACGAGGCTGCTGCTAAGAAGAAGAAGAAAAAAGAGTACGCGCGTCTCGCTAGTCTCGTGGACCGCGCGTTGGCTGTGGATCCGCGTATTCGTCGCGTGAAGCAGGATGAGAAGGACCGCAAAGCTCGTGCTAAACTGGAGAAGGAGGAGGAAGCTCAGCGTCTTATTGATGAAGAGAACCGCAAGAAAGAGGAGGCTGAACGTGCTATTCAGGAGGCGGAAGAAAAGGACAAGGAAGCTCGTAAAGGCGCCAAAATGGCCAAGGACAAGCAGAAAAAGATGTTCCGTAAGGTTAAGAAGGCTTTCCGTGAGATCATGACGGCGGCTCACGACCAGGAACTGGAGGGAGCGATTGATGTCATTAAGACGGAGGATTTGTGTGATGCTCTGGAGATGGACGCTCTGCAGACGCTTGTGGACGCCTGTGGTGGCTCACCTGACTCGCTTAACGCCTCGGGTTTGGTTGCCGTTAACGACGCTCTGGCCAAGCTGTAAACTCATTGAGTTACAATAACAGCTTCAATAACAATACCGAAGTACATTCATTCTACATTGAATTGAAAATACCTATATAAAGATGACGTAATCCTAAACCTGTCTACTTTCATCAAAACTACACTACTTCATACTCCTCTGATTCAAAACCTCTTTACTTTCATGAAACTCCATTGTATCATACTCCGACGTTTGTTTCTTCGCGGCCAGTCACATTGCCAATCAAAGCGTCAAAGAGTTACCATGGTAAGTGTCCTTCTTCGCTTCCCTCTCTCTTGTCTTGTGCTCACTCTGTTCCATTCCTATTACAGGTCCGTAAGAAACAGTTCATTAACAAGAAGACAGCGCAACACTTTCACGTGGTGCATCGCAGTCAACGCGACCCCAAAGCCAACGACCCGGAGGCTTCCAAGTACGTTTTACTTTCCTCCAGTCAGCACGTGGAGCTTCGTTCCGACTCCGAATCGGATTACGATGGTGATGAAGACGATGATAGTGATGATGAGATGCCAGAGCTTCTGGATACACCCGTCGCATCAAAAACTAAAGCCAAGAAGAGCAAAAGCAGCAGCAAAAGTAGTTTTCCCGTCCGTAAAGTGCGTTTTGGCGGTGTAGAGGCTGAAGATCTTGTGGATGAGAACGGACTGCCGAGAGATGGGTACGACTACACGCAGCACATGAAGGAGATGGGGCATGGCAAGTTTTACTCGGCTACGAGTCGATTTGATGCAGGAGAAGAAGCTCGCGCGCTGTCTCGTAAAGTGGATTTGCCTCAAGACGCGCTACCAAGTGGAGAGGAGCAAGACCGTCTATTGGATGCCATTACCCTCACGACAGAAGTTATGGATGAAGATCTGAGGGAGGCGCTTGTAAATGACGAAGCATTCGAGGAACTGGACGATAATTTCGTCGTTCAAGCTGCGGAGGAGAACGCGGAGGACGCAGAGACGGACGCCTTTGACTATGATGCACACATTGCTAAGCTCATGGAAGCTGCTAGTGGAGTCACACCTTTATATCGCGGTAACATTACGGACAGTGAAGAGGAATTTAGTGACGAGGAAGAAGAGTTTAGTGACGGCGAAAAGGTCGATTTCGAGCTGCCAGAAGACCGTGACGAGGCTCAGCGTATACTTGACGAGCTGTTTGAAAAGACACTGGCGGAGGAATACGATGATGAGCAACTGGGTGAATTGGAAGAAGATGATCCAGAGACGCGTGGAAAGGAGACGCTGGATGGAGAACTATTGGCTGCTGTGGTTGAGGATTACGCGTATGTGCAGCAAGAGCTGGCAGATGCTGAAGGGAAACTTGGCAATCCTCTGCGTGAAGGAAATAATCTTCAAAAAGTGTTGGACGAGTGTGAGGCGGAGCGTTTTGCCTATGAATATGATGAGAACGCTGAGACTGAAGAAGAGGAGGAACCGGAAGACGCTGAGGCTCGTGCTGAGCGTGAGAAACGGGAGTTGAAAGAATTGTTTGCGAGAAACCAATACTTACAACGTGAAGATCGTGAACAATGGGATTGTGAGACGATTGTCAGTACATATTCCACACTGGATAACCACCCAACGGTATTGAAAGAACAAGGACCAACGCGTCGTAAGAAGAAAAAACAACCTTCAATTGCGAGTATTTCGGAAGCTCAAGACATTCGGAAACAGAAAGTGACGCTTTCGCGTAAGACTGGGATGCCATTGGGTGTGTTTGAAGCTGCAGCGTCTGGGAAGACGAAAGTGACGACGTCAAAGGACGAGATCGAAACGGTGAGGAGACCGAAGGACGAGACGAAAGAGCAGAAACGGGTTCGTAAAGCTGCTGTGAAAATGGAGAAAATGACTCGACGTGCTGAAAAGAAAGAGACCAAGCTGGCGTTTAAGGAGGAGGAAGCGAGACAGTCCACACAGACTGTGGCTGGCCGTGTGTCCATCTTCAAGTACTAACAATAAGATAGGCAAACATAAGGGAGAAACAGTGAAGGATTCATTCATGAAGAGCGTCTTGTCTGTAGATTCAATATTACGTCACTTGGAGTGCTTTTACTCTATAGATGACGGCAATTTAACTACCAAATCTTCAACCTGATTCAATCCTTGCGGCAGAGTAAAATACACCAGACTGTTTTATTTCTCTATAGTGAAATGCCATTTAAATGTGTTCACATCGTTTTTCGTTTCCATTACTCTGCCTACCCTACGCTTGCTGCCTACTAGTAGATCCTACTTTACATACTGCTACGTCCTACTCCTCTCGCTTAATAACTTGCTAACTTAATTCTTCCTACATCCTACGACACTGTGGAGTCCTTACGGGAACGATCATGATAGAAAACTGCTTCGAACCCTCAAAAGAGCTCACTTGTGGGGGAACGAGAGGGGGACAGACTGGCTTGGGCAGCTTCGCTGGGGCATAAATAATCAGCGGCTTCGTCTATCGGTCTGGATATGTTTCAGTCTAGAAGCACAGATCTAGCCACGGCATCATGTCCTCCACGTCATTTAGCGGCGATAACGGCACCTCCCACGCCCCTGGCTCCACATTAGCCAGGTCCATAAGCACTTCGTTTTCAAAGCTCACCGACTCATCATCATCCTGGTTCGTCAGTATGGACGATGGTTCCAGACTATTCGTGTCGTCAAACTTGAGACAGTCACGCGAGACACTTGCGCACTTGTTAGAATTAAGCCGATCATCCATCTGGCCGGAGTTAATGCTGCAGTCATCTGTAAGAAAATCCTGGATGTCCATATCCAGCGGTGCGGAAAGGCCACTCGAAGTCTTTGGAAGCGACAGACTCGTCTCGAGCATATCGCCGAACAGAAGCTCGTGCCTCATGTTGAGTGCCGACGGCAACGGGTAAGCGTGGTCCATATCCTTCTTCACTATTCCGTCGCTCAGATACGAGCCGCCTAAATCCACGGAGGGTGGACAGGCCTGAATCATGGCGGGCTTAAGCGCCGGTGACATGTTGTCCAGTGCGATAGATTTGGCCATGGGTGAGTAGCATGCTGCGAGGCCTAGTGGCGTCGGCGTCAGGGTGGGTGTTCGTGCGCTGCACATGGGCGTCAGCATGGGACTGGACTGTTCAGGAGCCTTGCTACTGGTGTTGGCCAAGGGGTCAAACCACGGATCTTTGGCCTTTCCGGCTCCACGGCGCTTAATGTGTACGAGCAGGTCGGGACGACCCTTCCGGAAAAACGAGTGTTGGTACATTGTAAGCTGACCCTCCTGTACACGGTAGAAACTGTAGAAGTTCAACTGGCGGATGAGGCTGGAAAAGCGCTTGTGGCGGAAGTACTTGGGTAGACAATGCTCAGCCATGAGCTTGGAATCTACGATACAAAATGCGCTGCCACCTGATAGGGAAAGACCAACAATAAATAGGGAAAGGTCAGTTCAAGTTCAACAAGTACACAAGCGATTGACTGAAACTCACCTCGACACCACGAGACGATTGTGGAAGGCTCCGTGTCCACCATGCGGAACAGTTTGCTCACGAACGAGCCGGAAGAGCAACACTCGCGCGATACGGAGCATTTGTTGTCGAAGTGCTGCATGCTCTGGGCGCGTGGGCGGCGGTTGCCTGCAGCGAGCTCCAAGCTGTTGTTACTGTTGCTGAACGCTACGTCCTTCATGATAGAAAGCTGTAGGGGTTGAATGGTTGTTGCGGGTGGCGTAACGCGCCGCGGTTTCCTGTATTAGTTGAAGCTTTTGCTGTTGTTCTTGACGCGAAGTGACCTGCGGCTTAGCTGTCTTTTTGCAAAATGAGGCAGAAAATTCAGTGTGCCGGCTTCAAGTGCATCTGATTGGCCAAAAATACGTGTTTTCGACCACTCCCAACACGCGCTGGTCCATCTCCATCTTGAAGAGAGAGGGTGTGGTTCGAAAAATAGCTGAAGCGTTAGTACTACTAACTAAAATACTACTTTGATAATACTACTTTGTGGCTGGATTTTGGATTTTGGAACACTGCAGTAGAAGTTTGAAAATGATACGACATGATTAGATTGAAGTTGAAGTGAAAATAATAATAGTATTTTGGTAGGTCTAGGCGACGTCTGCATGGGATGAATGGGTTGAAGTTGCCTTTGAAGCTGCTGCAATTACAGCTAAGTTGGTACCAACTAACCGAGCCAAGTTGATGACAGCTGGTCAGCACTGTACACGTTTAGCCTCCTTGCTATCATGCTTTTAGATCGGTGCGCTGCGCTCAGTATATCTCACTCACACACTCTCTCGTGAGCTCCTTCGAGATCCATTTTCCCGAACATTATCGAATTTTCGTAAAAGAGATAAGGTCGAGCAATTTCGGGTTGAGCTGGTATCTTCACCCCGCAAACTTTTCATCTGTTTTACACTGTGGATTAAGTTGCAGAGTCGTATTGTTCGAAAGCGTTTGCTACAACACATCGCCGGCCATATTGCACGGAGCTCGAAAGTTCCGAGACTCGAATTATTCGGTCGAACCGATCGTTGGATACCCTTTGCAAACGATTATCTACCTGTTTTCAAAGGGTATGCATTTGAGTACTATCTGAGATAGTATACTATCAAGAATAGTACTTTGTTGTGACATTTGTGACAACTGAGATGCGCATCCGACCGTTGGCCAATCAGAGCGCGCCACCCTCACTCTGCTTCATTCTTGATGTCGCGTCATACAAAGCACATGTATAAAATGTCATTCCAATATCTAATGCGGGATAGGGCTAGTGTGGCAGCCGCCACCTACCATAGTCAGATCAAGTCAATCGAAAGAGTGCATCTTCCGACCTTTTCAAGTGCAACTATGGCTACATTGATCTCCAACGATCTCCCTTTGCTCGATCAAGGCTGGACTTGATTCAAGTCCAGCCAAGTCCGGTTGCCACAGATAGGGCGAAAGCAGATAGGACAACATTTCCACAACACTTATGGAGCTCGCAGTATTCGGCGATACTTAGTAATCGTATCGCTTTGCTATTGTACCAGTGTTTGTTTTAGATTGCGTATAACTGGATTTTTGTATGTCGACCAAAAAAGATGGCAACAGAAAAGCTGCGCAAAAAGTGTAGGTCCAACCGGATCCACGATGAAGCCGACGTGTCCATCTCGTTATCCTTTTTGTGCATGGGTCTCTATAGTTTCCCCTTCGTATCTGATTGATATTTAAAGCGTAATTTTAGTAGAAATTCATTTCAAACTCTCTACCTCAAAAGCAACTAATTTCACTGGCGTTTCCATCACGTTACGACAAATTTCACGGCAACTCCCTCCCCCCATTTAAGTCATTCCCCATCTCTTGCAGTCAATTACAACGTATTAAGCAAAATATAGCAATCACTTTTAACCCTAATTTTTAGTCTTTTTCAATCACTATTTACCATCAACCCTTTTTTACTAGATCCGAAATAGAACAAAAAGCCTCGTCTCATGTGCTAATTCTTAGCTCTCCCTGCCTAAATCAGTCTTCGGTCAATTCCTTCGCTAGCGCCGCGTAATCCACGTCAGGCCTCGTCCGTTTACTTCTCGTTTGCGCAATTGACAGGCCAGTCTCACTTTTACGTTTCTTGGTCTGCAAAAGTGCAACATCTTTAGTGACTGGCGCCAAGTATTTCGCTAGTAAACCTTCTTCATAAGCAGCTTCTTTGGCAATTTCTTCTTCATCCCATTGCGCTTTTGCAGGATTAATCAACGCTCGAGTATGAGCTGCAACACTTCGTGCAAAAGGCGAAACCATTCGACCATGAAAATTGTAGCCACCTTCCAATACTGAAATCACTTTTCCTTGACAGCACGAAGTTGCAATTTGTTTCACATGAGTCACAAGCCATTCGTAATCTTGTTCTAAGAGTGAAATATAGCCCCAATTCACTAATTCTTTCTTATGAGCATCAAATCCAGACGAAAGGAAGATCAAATCCGGATTAAATTGACGCAATTTGGGTAAAATCCGGTCTCGAAACGCACTTCGCCACTTGAGACGAGACGCCGAAGCTCCTTCGTGACAGAATTCCATGCCTTCATCATAGATACGTGGCGTTTCAGTCACATTGGAGACGCCAGAGCCAGGATAAAACCACCCTGGAACCTCATTTTGAGCTAATTCCTCCTTATTTTCCGGGTCTTTCCGACCATAACCATGAACTGAACAGAAGAAAACATTCTCCGAATCGTTTTCATTCCTCCACGGTTTGTACTGATGCACAAGCTGCTTCCCAATACCATACGGAGTTTCGTACTTAATCTCTTTTGTTACTGGTACAAGTTGGTGCACAATTTCTTCGGTTCCATTCCCATGATGAACATCAAAATCCAAAATGGCTACTTTGTGAATTCCCAAATTTTTGAAATGCGACCGAGCATAAGCGGCTCCAATTGCCACATTGTTAAAAAGACAAAAGCCCAAACTTCCTTCGGGATCATTTGCGCAAACCACTTTTCCTACTGGACCAGCGTGATGACCGGGTGGGCGAACGATGCAGAAAGCGTTTTTGCACTTGCCTGCAACAACTTCATCAACCGCTTTGCATACAGCACCAGCAGCACGAGCAGCAGCGTCATACGAACGTACGGATAACGCTGTATCCGGATCTAAGGAGAAAGTTTCGTGACATTCTTCACTATCGTCATATTTCGATTTAGACGTAACTGAATTTTTACCAACATTTGAGGCAGCGAGAGAAGCGCATTTTTTGCGCAAATTATCCACATAATGGAACTCATGGACACGCAAAATGTCTGCAATATCTGCACGTTCGATATCGTAATCCCATTTCACATTCGGTTGCTGGAATTCACGAGAGCGCAAAATCCCAAACACGGGATCAACCAAAGTATCGATTCTCTCGGGATTTTCAGGTGGAGGATCAGGTCCTCCACGACGATGATAAGCCATGGGTAAATGTTTCCATACTTCAGGGTGGAAGAAGAACTTTGTCTGATCTTTTGCGGCCACAATGTCACGAATTGATGGGACGATATCTTTGCCAACTTCTGCCGCTAAAAGACGCTCTTCTAACGACTTGAAGTCACATTTGCGCGCAAGTTGCGCGCAAGTGTATCCATGTGTGTCTGTGAGCGCGAAATTGGCGCCACCACTGCGCAAAATCTCCACGCCATCTGCAAAATTGGCAAGTGCTGCAAAATGTGCCGGTGTTTGACGCAACGGCGTCACTGGGTTTAACGCCACTTTGTACTCGTTCACGAGTCTTCTTGCTACTTCAGTCGAATGGTACTTCATGGCTTCGTGAAGTGGTCGAAGTCCCACTTTGTTACTTCTCTCCAGTAAACTCTCCAGTTTCAATGGTTTCTTCTTCTCTTCCTCAATCTCAAGAGTTTCTAAAGTCAAGTAATGACGTTCATAGAAAGTTGTGAGAACCTCGAGACACTCAAGGAGATTGTAGCGTGCGCAAAGATGGAAGAGCGAATTGCCCTCTTCGTCTCTGGCTGCAACTTTAACAAACAACAATTCGCGCAAATCATCGCTGTAAAAGTCTCCATCGTCTCCTTTTGGCGAGTCGTCCAGCAATTCACGCAAAAGCAGCTCCGCAAACGACGCGTTGATGGCGCCAACGCGCAAAAGCAGGTGCAAAAACGGCGTGTTAAAATCTCCCCCCTTGAGATGCAACATCGCACTCGTTAGCGCAGACGAATAGCGCAAAAGGTGCAAAGCGCTTTGCGTCTGTTGGTGGATCACAGCGACGTGCAAAGGTAAAAACCCCATATCGTCCTTCTCCAGTAAGTGCGAGTCACTCGAGAGAACACGCAAACGAGAAGAAGATTCGGACGGGAGCAACACACGCAACTGGTCCACATTACCTTTTTCTGCGAGATTGTGCAACAGATACGGCTCCTCCTCCTCGTAATCGTCGTCCGCGTCTTGGGGCGCAACAGCTTCCCAACTCATTTTGGCGCGGATTTTGTTTTGCTAAAAAAAAACATTGGCAAGCGATCTAACCGTTAACTAACAGTTATATAACAATACAGTTACAGTTACTATCAGATAAGATTCACTACTTAACACATAAGTTTAATAATGTGTGTTACTTCATTTGCCTCACTCCATTATTTCATAATGTTACTTCACAAAAGTGCTGAACTTATTTTTATATTATTGGTCTGACTACCGACTACCGAGACGGCGTCACAGTCATGCGCTTCTCGCTGCTCTCCACTGCGTTTCTATCGTTGTTCCTTCCCCATGACGTCTCAGCCGATACGAAAATCGTATCTGCATGTTCTTCCTCCCTCTCTGACGTTAACCCTCCCGTTCTGAAGTCTTTACGTTCCGTTATTGGAGACTCTTACGCCAATCAGTTTATGGGATTGTTGGGCTCTTCATCTGTTCGTCAATTCCTCATTTCAAGCGCTGGAAGTTCCTGTTTGGCTAATATGAATGGATCCTCATTAGGTGAAGTGTTAATCTCGAGTTCCAGTGTGGATTCATGTGCTTCTGCTCTTGAAATGTTTAATTTACCACTGGTACAGGCTGTAATTGGCAATTTGTCACTCAGCAACACGAGTTCTGACGCTTTTATTGAAGATTTGGGACTTGTGAAAGAGCAAGAAATCGACCAAATTTGTTCTCTGTATGTGGATGGCTTTGTGCCTTGTCTCCGGTCTCAATTACTACCATCACTAGCCACACTACGCACGACAGCTTCAAACGGCTGCTGTGCTGCTTGGGAGAGTGAAAGCGTCTCACTTTTCGACTACACACTCACCGGACAATATACCAAGATGGCACAACTCATTGGAGACGTCTTTTGCGCTACACAAACACCAGCTTTCAACGGAACGAGTTCACAACGTTGCGGCTTCACTTTGCTGCAGAGTTCGGGTGAATTCGCCAATACAACATCAGCTGAGCGTGCAGCTTCATTGCTTAAAGACTTGCAGATACCTACTGATCAAGCTTGTCTTAAGGCTGAAGGAGAAACTTATAAAGATACGGATGGTAATCCAGTTGCAGCAATGACAAGCGACCAATATTCAACCAGTGGTTGTGTGGTGGCTCTCGATCGTTTAGCTACGTGGATCAATGATTTACCACTTGCTATTAACAGTTCCAATTCCTATGGAATTGATCTACAATCTCTCTTTGGAACTGGTACATGTACCAATGGTGGAAATGTTTTTTCAGCAATTATTCAACACTTTGTACCCATTTCCATTGTGGAAGTGATGAAACAATATTTCTCGACTGCATGTCTTCATGTACCCATTCAGTACGCAGATGGCTGCAGTTTTTCACGTCCTGCGTCACTTGTGGATTGGAATTATGAACCGAAACATGCAAGTCAAGCTGGATCTCAAAAAAATGAAGATAGTAATTCCGCTATTAATTCATTGAATACGGTGCCTCCACATGTAACATCGGACTCAAGTGCTGCCATCACAGTATCAAAAGATTCAGTAGTAATTACTACTACTACGTTAACACTCAGTTTATTACTGGTGATACTATTATAGATAGTAATATTACTACTACGTACTAATATAGTAGTAGTATTACGTAATAAAAATAGTAAAAAATGAAATTGATATCGATTGTTTGACTTGTTTAATGTATGTACAATGGTTTTTTTCTCCTCTAATCCTTAACCTCGTTAACACAAAAACAAATGCCTAAAAAAAATCAAACCTCACTCCGTCGGATCTTCATCTTAACGTCGTTCAGTTCTTGTAGAATACGCACCTCAAATGATGAAAAATGTAGCCATCTTGTTTCATTCAGCTAGACAAAAAGCCCAGTCGAAGAAGAGCCTTTCGTCGAATCCACAAACGTTTTCGAACGTGGCGATTCGTAGTCAGATGCTCGCGAATCTTCTCGAGATTTTCGGCCACGGTTTTCCGCCTGATGCATTGCTGAAGCTGAGTGACGAACATCGTGTGTTGTCATATAAGACTCTGCTAAAGCTGTCTGAGGATCGTAACTGTACGCGAAGCCACTGCCAGAACTCCGCGATCTGTCAGAAGATGGACGTTGTACATACTCGTGTGATTGTTGCTGTTAAAAAATAATAATAAAAACAGTGTTAGACAACGAATTAAACTGGTACAATCACTGGAAAACGTACCACATTGTAGCCATGACGTGGAGATGACGAGTTAATGTACGCAGCGTTGTCTCCATGTGCCATCCCGTTCACAATTGGGATTCCTCCCGCTTCAATGTCGATACGAGACATAGCACGGTTCTTGCCCTTGTTAAGCACAAATTGTTCTTGAACAATTTGCCACGCTAATGGATAGAATCGACGACAAATTGCTGTCCATGTGAAATGACGAAGCAATGCAACGACCAAACAAATGGGAATGACCATCCAATACGTTTCTTGCACCAAAGTATTCTGGAAACTGCCATATTCAGTCGTAAACATTGCAATCCAGTAACTGGAAACCAAAGGAGTCAGTGGCAAGTACGCGAATACACCCAAGAACCAGAGCAAAGCACCGTAAGGACTCCATGACATCTGAATCATACTCAGTTTAATATTGGCAATCAAAACCACCATAGTGAAGGCCAGTAAACCATACTGCACCATCGGAGCACTGCCAGCATTCGAGTAATTCTCATTGAACGCATAGATCACGAACACGAAAATGACGACCGATTCGTACACAGCACTACAAATCCACTTGAACAAAGTATAGTTGTTGAAAAGCTCCATACGGGGACCAACCAGGTAAAGCTCGGGGAAAAGTCTACCAACTTCGAAAGGGACGTCGTAATCAAACACTCCCAGCACAATAATGGGCAGTGAAGTGTAGCAGATATTGTAGAGTTGGAATCCCAGTTCCCCATAGAATTTCTGACCTGATGATCCCGTACAAAACATGTAGAAATACTGTGCCAACACCATCACAATATTCTTGTAGAACATGTAGCCAACTAAGATAGCCATACGCTTGTAATTCAACCGACCGTGGTGCAGCAACAGTTTCTCTAGGAAGTAGAATTGACCAATAGCATAGTCACTCGAATTCACAGCTTGCATCCCTTCTTGACCCGAGATCCCCACACCCACGTGTGCACGCTGAATCATTGCCACATCATTGGCTCCGTCACCAATCGCTAATGTCCGCACTTTTTTGTTGGTCGTTCGTACTAAAGTCACCACTTCTGCCTTCTGACTAGGCGACACACGACAGCAAACCACAGCTTCACAAGCCATTGCCAGCGAAAGAAACTCTCTTTGACAACGATCATCTGCTAGTGTCAACTCCAAACACTCACCATCAATCACTACAGCATGACGACCACCACCACGTTGGACTTGAGCGTTCACTTCCGACAAACGCATAAGAATTGCATCCTTAGTTGGATACAAATCACAGTTAAAAACAAACTGCTGCATATCGTTATCCATAAGCTGACAAGCATACGAAATATTGATAGCAGTTTCTTGCTTGTCCCCTGTAAGCATCCACACTCGCATACCAGCACGCATCAGGTTAGCAATACAACTAGGCACATTATTCTGCAGCTTATCTTCAATAGCTGTAGCTCCCAGCAGCTCCAAATCACGCTCAATCTCCGTCATTAGCTTGTCGATCTCATTCGGATGACCATTTTTACGCTTATCAATCTCTTCCAACGACGAATTTGCTTCTTTAAAGCGTGCACTCCAGTTTAGATATTCCTTTTCATCGACACGACGTTGTGCGATCGTAAGTGTTCGTAACCCATCGTCTCCAAAAGTCTCAAGATGACGCATCGTCTCTTTCATCATTTCTGGGTCACTTTTGCCTTTCGCCAGCATAGGATAGATGACATTATCCGCACCTTTCGTCAATACCCAATACTCTCCATTGGGATACTGTACCACAACTGACATTCGCTTCCGATCACTCGTGAACTCGAGAACGTCCAAGATCTGGAATTCCAACAGCGTATCTGAGCCAGTAGAACTGTTAGCGTAGCGTCGAATCAACTCTGGACGCTTCACACGTACACGAGCAACGCCCAATCCACGAGATTCAAAGCTGAACCCAAAGAATTTAGCACCTGAGACCAGCGCCTGTTCATCAGGTGAAGAGGCTGAGAAACGCACCTCCGAACTGCCTTCCACAGCTTCTGGAATAACGGTTTGGCACAAACTCAAGTGAAGGAAAAACTCAGCTTCACGGCTTGGAATGTCAGCGTTAATAGGACGTTCCAACGCGTTGAACAGCCGCGCGTCCTGGAAATTCACGTACGGGATCTTAATGTGCCCTGACGTCTGGTCTAGCTCCGTCTCGGCTGGTACATTAACGCCTTTACGACGCAAAGCAGCACGGCCAATTTCTGTCGTGCCTGTACCGTACGATACGCCATTAATGGAGCACTTTCGGAACTCCATCACATTACATGTAAGAGTCCCCGTTTTATCACTGAAAACGTATGATATCTGCCCCAATTCCTCATTAAGTCCCATCGAACGCACAATCATTCGTACATCGGCTTCTTCATAGTACATATCCAAATCCCATGTCATGAAGATTGATTGGATAAACATGACCACTGAAATCGTCACATAGAGTGACACTGGGATCATTTGATACATGAGCAAGAAATAGTAGCCAAAACCCACAAACCATTGACTGGAGATACTGGGCGACCACATGAGATACCAACTCTCTTCAATGTTGTCATCAAGCCAAACAACTTGAACTGTCGTAGCGATACAGCATAGAAAACATAACAAGAGGAAAAGCCAGATGATCATCTTGTTGACTGTTTCGTTGATAGAACTCCATTTGGGACGAGTAGCTGCTGCACTTTGCATGATTTTCGTATCTGGTCCCGTATTAACAACCAGTCCATAAATCCAGTCAGTATTACGCAATTGACAGCCACGTAATAGTACGTTCTTAATGGTAATTGGTTGAGGATGTGTCTCCGAGCCTTTTGTGCTTTCTAAGACAGATAATGTTCCATCAAAGCGACCAATGGCCTTGTTCGGGTTCTCACAACGTAATTGACCAGTTAATGCCGCTACTTGAGCTGCGGTTTTCACAAGAAGAGAAGCATCACAAGCATGACGCAGTTTAAGGTTCGTCTCTCCATCTAAACTCTTCGTCTCGACATAACAAATTCCTGCTGGTTCTGCTGGATTTGGCTCTGAAACAGCGAGAATAAGTAAATCAGCTGGTGCTGTTTCTCGGTTGTGGAGTTTAACAACAGAACCAACTGTGAGATCAGCCCAATGCATTAGCGCCACTTCTGGATCATCCACATCTCCTGCACGATGTAATACATCTCTTGAGCCAGTGAATGTTGTCTTAAGTACGTGACATTGAGCGGAATTGGCTTCTTTGTCGGCCAAATGACGGCGTCGGTCTTCAATGATAGCGAGAGCGCCATCCACGGCCAAAATTAACACGAGAACTGGTAAAGTCGTCGGTAAACCGTTCGTGTTACTAATGCTAGGAATGCATTGAAGGACGGACACAAGGAGGAAATACGCGTTGGCCAGTTTGCGGAAACTTTCGAGCATAAAAAGCGGCAGGAAATTCCACGTCGTGTACTTGGAAGTAATGACGACATTAGAGCAGAAACTGGACGACGTTTCTTCGGACTGCGGAGGTTGAGAAGCTGGCAGAGGAACGATACGGTAGTCACCCGATTCGTCCCCTTTAATGACTGCCGATGGACCCATATTCTGCGAGTCTGGGGTGTTGTTAACGTTGAACGAATTGGTGGAGGAGCTGGCGGTTGGAGGAGGCTGCTGAGCACGTGACGTCTGCAGCTGATGATACGCGTCCTGGTGCTGGGAGGCGCCTGCGTTCATGGAGAAGAGCGCAAAGCGGCAAGCAGCAACTTCTTCTCTGCCTCGCTAATGCCTGTTTGGCGGTGAAACGGAAAGGGGAACTGGCTTGGCCGGTGTATAGTGCCGAAAAAATCGTGGCAGGGAATGCTATTGAGTGGGTCGCGCAGGGAGCGAAATGTGGTACACGTAACGTGATGTTAAAGAGGGAGTTGCTATTGGATAGGATAGATGTGGTGTGTAATACACTATATATGATACTGAACAGGTGGCTAATCGGGATCCCGAGCACCTGAGTATCCAGGCTTTCCTGCAATAATTGACAATTATTGTCAAAGGTCTGGCGATGAAGATGCTAACACTACGTCTTGTATGACGAATGAGAGTTTATATTATAGACGTTGGAAAACACGACAAGCAAAAGTTTAATCTGCGGCAATCATGGGCTTCTGCTCCAGAGTTGATGGCACTGATGTTACAGTCAATTAGGTACTGTAATATGATTAATATACGTTGCAGCTCTGCAAACTGAGACAGAAAAGCAGGCTCCAGCAACAAGCTTTTGTGCGTCAACAGAAGTGCCACTCAGCAAATCCATCTCAAGCGATCACTCCCCGTGCTATTATATAATAGCGTGGCCTCGTACGGTACGTCGTCGTACAGGAGAACGCGTCACTCGACCGTAAAACATCGATGTGCAGCAATAAATGCAGGGCAACACGAGAAAATTTCGTTTATTGTGAACCGTTTGGTGGTTTAATAATTGCTTATTTTTAAATTTGGGTTCGAATGGTATGCAGGTTGCCTAATGCTGACTTGGCTAAACTACTTGGTGTGTCACACAAAATTTTGTGTGAACCGTTTGGTTGTGCCACCCATTCCAGGAGAAAATCTGAAATATTTATTTTTCTACGGTGGTCGAACTCCAAAAATAAAAATTGGGTTTTATAATACCATCGACGACGGTTTGTAGTTGCCATTCATGCACAGCGCGAACTTTGTCGATCTCGTACGGAGGATGTTTACAGGCACTAAAGCGACGTTTATCGTCAACAATGAGCTCTCAGAAGCGACTCAGGTGAAGTCGGGCATCCGACAAGGATGCCCTCTGGCGCCATTGTTATTCTTATTAGTTGTAGAGGTTCTCGGGCTGACTCAAGCAGGATCCTACACTAAGCGGGATCCACGTACCGGGAACGGCATCAGAGTCACACCTATTCTCCGCATTTGTGGATGACTCAGCGGCTTTCCTCGACCAGGCACGGTACATACCTCGAACTTTAGAAATCGTCCGAAGGTTTGGCAGTGTGTCGGGGCACACATGTCCAACCGACCAAGAGTAAACTCATATTCCTCAACAAGGCGATCATGCAATCGGAATTCGACCACCAAGATTGCTACGAGTGTGGAAAACAGAATCCATATACTCAATTATATAGTCTTACCGTCGGTGTTATTCACAGCGACGGTTTTCAAACTGCCACAATGAGCAGCCGTCGAGCTGCACAACTTGTACAAGAACTTCCTCTGGGAACACGAGACGAAGACAGAAAGAGACGAATCAAGGTGAGTCCAGGGCTGCTCGTCGCCCCTCGACCGGCCGGGGGAGTCGGGCTAGTGGCAATCTCAGTTGCCATCAAGACACAACTATCAAACATGCAATCGTCTGGATGACACGTAAAGCAGACAAGTACTACCTCGCATGGCGGGAATGGACACATCGAGGGCTCTCTGCACCCGCGGGATAATGGATAATGCCGAAACAGCAACTGAGGAGAAGACCAGCACGATGCAAGCGATCACCAGGTCAGGAGCACCGACAGGAAATGGGTGAATGGTTAGCACCTAGCGAGGATCAAGTGGAAGCCATCACAAAACGGGCGGAGCACCACCTTCCAACTCTTTTCCAGGGAACGTCGAGCTGGTGGGGAGAGACTGAATGGGTACTCTCGTACCTTACCTATTTCCGGTCCCAACGGCGCGGTGGGAAGAGGGGTTCGACGAAATACGCAAGTGTGGTATAGCAATGCACATAAATTCGTCAGTTATGGACTCCTAGTTAGCACACATAACTATCGCCGAGATAAGTCGGCGGTCGTAGCCTGCGTTGAGTTGCCCCAGCGGTTCGGCCCTTCCAGGACAGTGGTGTTCTCGCTTGCGCTGAGACCAGGCAACCAAGCCAGTCAAATCTTCGGAGGTCAGCTGAGCTTGCTGCCTCCTGTCTTCTATTGTAACGGGGTTACACGTGGCAAACGTAACGTGACGGGGTCACTAAGGGTACGGTTGATGTGATGCACTTAATATCACATCCCTCCCTAATCTGGTATTCTGATTCCTGATAGTTGATAAGGCTCACAGCCACTCGATATTCATTTGACTAGCTTTCACTATGATAGATAGTGAGCTTTATAGATTTACACCAAACCGGCTTTTGCTGACATAAAAATAATAGAAAACAGTTAATCTTTTGAGTTAAAGAGTTCAGTCGCTTTATTAATTAAAGCCCTAATTACTCTTGGAGTTTGTAAGCTGCTGTCTTACGCTCCCAATAAGTTCTCGTATAGAACTTAAGGTTGCTAACCTGCTTAAGACTCTAAGAGTCGCTAAGCCTTCCTCTACGCTAAAGTCTACGGCAGCCCCGCTGCACTTGGTAGCACTTGTAGTCAATCCTACCCCTGAGTCATAAGACTGTTCCTCTGTGATATTGGATCACTTCGCTCAGTTAACCCCGAGCCAACAAGACGGGCTTAACAAGCTTATGTCTTTGATCGGACCTGAAGGGGTCTCCCATCTTGCTTCGCAAGGCCCTGACGCCGTGAATGCGCGTCTAGAGGCGTTCTCTAATTATGAGAATGCTCTGCTCGAGCACATTCAGAAGAAAATGACTGATGTCGCGCGGCTTCGGCGCCTCGCCAGTCTTCGAATGACGCTCCTAGAGCCAAACAACTCATGGTGGGTGTTAAGACCTTCGAAGGAAAGGATGGAGAGAACCTCGTGCACTGGATCATAGAGATTGAGATGGCTATGACTTTAGCCATGCTCAAAACAGAGCAACAGCGCGTGGCGCTAGCTATCTCCAAGCTCGGAGGGCGAGCTCGAGAATGGTCACGACATGTGATACGTCTGTTGACGAAGCTTTCCCTCATGGGAACAGCTTAAGCTTCAGCTTCGCGAGTATTCTCGCCGCCTAACCAGGCTTATCGTGTGAGATCACGATTCCTTTCTACCCGACAGGGTAAGAAAGAGTTGGCGGGCTTCATCCAAGAGTTACGTACTCTAATTGCCGGTATGGCAGCAGACCCTCTACCTGAGGCAGTCACAGTGACTATTTTCATGGAAGGGCTGCGCACTGGCGTGGCCAGAACAGGAGTCTTCCGTGTTCACCCGACCTCTTTTGAAGAAGCTGTGAATGTGGCGTTGAACGCTGAGTTTAAATATCGTTCGGCCCGCTGGGGCTCCAGCGCTACTCAAGCCAGCTCGACCACCACCTTCCGGTTCCTCCATGGCCCAGAGCCTATGGATCTCAGCTATGCTGATGCTGAAGACGAGGAAGCCGAGCTTCAGGCAGCGTCTTA
>JAIKVB010000180.1:0-37862 GCA_024679045.1 Phytophthora brassicae | reverse complement strand
GGGTAAGCCGCTTACCATATCCAATCTTTGCAGCATTTGATTTTGACTAGAAATCCGTGTTTGAGTACGTGTCCTCTGTAGACAGCATACTATAATAATAATAAAAAGAAAACAGTACAGTACAGTACAATGCGATTGCTATACTGTACTACATATTTAGGCTACTATAGTATTATACATGTAATACATGTAGTATTTTTAACAGATCGGCAAAAAGCTTGCAAGGCACAATAATTACAGAATTTTAAACAGTGTAGCCATGTTCCAAATCTCAAATTTACACCATCAGTTCTAATAATTACAGAATTTTAAACAGTGTAGCCATGTTCCAAATCTCAAATTTACACCATCAGTTCTGAAACAATGATGCACCGCCACGCACTGGCCAGGACGCTCCGTGAGGCGTCTCCATTCTTCCTAATCGCCGGTCCATGTGTATTAGAGTCCGAGAAGGTGGTGATGGCCATTGCTGACCGGTTCGTGACGCTGCAGCTCGTGACTTTGCTCCCTGATTGCGTTATGGCACATTCCTCATGAGCATTTTGTGTCGTTGTGGTAATAGTTTGGCTCGCATTCAGAAAGAGCTCCAGATCCCCGTCATCTTTAAGGCGAGTTTCGACAAGGCCAACCGTCAGGATCTCAAGAGCTACCGAGGACCAGGAATTGAACGTGGGCTGGAGATGCTTCGTCAGGTAAAGCAGATGACTGGACTACCAGTACTCACAGATGTGCACGAGACGCACCAAGTGGCAGAGGTGGCGGAAGTGGCGGATATTATCCAAATTCCAGCTTTTCTAAGTCGACAGACGGATTTGCTTGTGGCTGCAGCAAACTCAGGAAGACTCGTAAACCTTAAAAAGGGACAAATGCTCTCGGCGGAAACAATGGTGCGTTGGATTTTGGGAGACAAAGCGTGGGATTTGTGTTAATTAATGTTGGATCGGAATGGATATTGTAGCTGCTTGCTGCAAAGAAAGTTGCACACACGCAGAAGGACTCTGGTGAGTCTTGCAAGAAGGAGCGGATGTATTACCTTAAAACTAACTTAGTTGTCGTTTTATGGTGCAGATTTTATGCTGACAGAGCGTGGAAGCATGTTTGGATATGGCGACTTAGTACTTAGTTGTCGTTTTATGGTGCAGATTTTATGCTGACAGAGCGTGGAAGCATGTTTGGATATGGTGATTTAGTGGTGGATGCGAGAAATCTTCCCAAGCTGCGGCGTTCGTATGGTCTTGTGGTTCAAGATGTCACCCATAGGTAAATACATTTGTGAGTATGCTGTGGACTATATCCTAGCTTACTTATGTATGTATGTTGTAGTATTCAACGGCCAAGTGGTGCACACGCTGGGGCAACTACTAGTGGAGGTGATCGCGAATTTATTCCGACTATTGCGAGGATGGCTGCAGCTGTTGGTGTCGACGGCTTTTTCTTTGAAACGCACCTCGACCCGACAAAGGCGCTCTGTGATGCCGCTACAATGCTCCCGATTGACGAACTAGAGCCTCTTCTTGTTGAGCTGATTGCTATCGCTAGGGCTTCGAAGGCTTTATCATAGCCGGATAGCGAAAGAAATACAGAGTAACAATGCTACGGATCACGCAGACTTTCTTCGACGACTGGGAGCGGATGCTCTTTTCTCCAAATCCTCCTCATCATGCGATTAATTCTGCGGTTGAACCGGTCTGGGCGAGGCTGTTTGGTCTTTGGGTTTACAAGCCTGCGACTCGACTTTGGTATCTTCGGCTTCCGAGGAAGTATACAATGCCTGGGGTAATCACCACCGTCTTGAGTTGACGTGATGTCTTCAAGGACTTTGGTGCGTACACCAATGTATTGCTCCATGGAAGAAAGTCGTTTGGCTTTCTGAATCATTTCATGTCTGTATTGGTCAGCTAGTTCTTCAGTGAAAGTGCCTTTACGCACCTCCTCCACCTTTATAACAGGCAAGTTTCGTTCATCTTTCCATTCGCATGAGTCTCTGTTGTTCATGTACAAACTGTTTGACACCTTTATAAGTGGCGGAAAGTCAGAAATTGCCAGTTTTCTGTAAGCAGCGATGTTATCTGGGGCTGTAGGAGTACTAGAACTGGAGATTTGTTGACTTGTTGGCTCAACCTCCAGTATAGTGCTAATTCTTTTGAGAACAGCTTCAGGGCAGGGCTTTTCCCATTGATTCGTGGAGTGATCGAGAAGTGTCGACAGTATATTTTGTGCGGCAATCTTGATACTTGGGCTTCGTAGTCTTCGTGGGGCGTTTGGGTTTGGAGGTGTTGGCTGAATTGGTTGATCGATCTGAGTTAATCCCGTCCTTCCTGTCGGTGCAGGTTTAATCGATAGTCGAGCTGTTTTCTTCGTGATGGAATGCTCTCCACCAGAATTCACCAAGTTCATGACAGCGTCATTCACGTTTTGAATCTTCCCAGAATGTTCAGCCATCTTTAAAATTTTCTTTGCATTTGATTTCTTCTGTCTGTCTTCAAGCTTTTTTCGCGATGCTGTCAGAGCTGGACAACTTGCATCTCCTGTAGTATGATCATCACTCCCACACCACCCACAAAGACATTTTCCATCCTCCATCATCGCCTTCGTCGAGCTAAAATAAGTAACACAAACGTCAAGTTTTCGTGAAAACAATCTTTTAAGACACTCTTTCATGTTAACGTACATGGTCAAGATTAGTCCCGGATTGGCTAAAGCAAGTTTGACACGTGTCTTGCGCCAATTTTCTCGAGCTTCAGCCAGCTTTCGAAACCTAGAAAACGATTCGTACTATTTCATGTCGTGGTTGACGTACATGGTCAAGATTAGTCCCGGATTGGCTAAAGCAAGTTTGACACGCGTCTTGCGCCAATTTTCTCGAGCTTCAGCCAGCTTTCGAAACCTAGAAAACGCTTCTCGAATGTGGTCGAGTGCGTGCATATAAAACACTTCTTTCCAAGTTTCTCTCTGTCAAATCACAGAAAAATATTAGGGCGAGTGGCTCGTACAACGGATCGTGGAAGCCAGACAATCTCACAACTCTGGTAGCAAAACTTTGGTAGCATACTTACATCCATAACGAGAGCCTTCACGTCCGTCACTGCAGTTTAAAAGATGAAAGTTAGTATTCTGACAAGAGATGAAAAGAAACTACATGTAGAATGTACCTGCAAGTAAGTCCGTGGAACATGTTAATCTATTGAAGAAGATGGGATATTCGCCGCAAATATCGTGATCTTGGTATAAACTTAGCTCGAGTTCGGTGCGCCGACTTTGCTGTGCCATTCGTTTTGTACCAAGACCCTGCATCCTTCGTTTTGCTAGATTGCTCTCAAGTTCTGCACAGCGCTGAACACTTCCGTTTTCATTCAGTAATTGAATCATAGGTACCGTTTCTTGAACCGATCCAGCATAAATGAAGAAGACGACGTTAGCATCGGCGCCTATGCGTGTGAGATAACTGTCTGCTGAGTAATTGACTTGCTTTAAGCGATTTGATAGCCTAGTGAGCTCACCATGAGGCCAACTACCAAAGAAATGCATTGTCTCCAAGAATTCAATCTGTGTAAAGTCCAATTGTGATGAGTTTGTGATGCGAATGAGACGCTGATATGATCCTCGTTTGAGGCAGATAAAGAATGTAGGTTCATCACAAATAATTGTACAGGATCGACGAGCTGTAGGGTCCATGACAGCCAGCTCACCAAAAGTACCTCCGTCCGTGATGTGCTTAATAAATGTACCATATTGATCTGGTTGCAGTCTGACTTCTTCTTCGTCGGTGAGATTTACCTTTGAGTTAGTTTTTTCATCAGGAAGAAATCTTGATTTGGGCTTCGAGTCAATGAATAAAGACACAGAGCCAGTCATAATGACGTAGAAGGTGTCACCATAGTCGCCTTGATAACACACGACGCCTTGAGCTGGCAGCTCCAACAACGTCATTTCACGACAAATGGTCTTACAAATAATTTCTTGAGCGCCTTGGAAAATCTTGTTGGTACTGCCGTTTTTGAGCACCCATTCGTATAAAGTGTCGATATCCAGTGCCTCGCGAACCTCGGGAGCTTTTTCTAGAATACGATGAATTTCTTTCACTTCTTTTTGTCGCTGGCGTTGTAGTTCAGTCTCCTTATCAAGTTGAATTTGATCTTGTTTTCACTTCTTTTTGTCGCTGGCGTTGTAGTTCAGTCTCCTTATCAAGTTGAATTTGATCTTGTAATTGATACAGGAATGAGTTCCTGCGCAGTGTTGGAAACCGCTTTAATGCTGCCGGATGCATCGCTGTTTTCCCTAGTGGTACCAGCGACTTGGCTTCATTGATAGCAGCGGTATTCTGCATAACAATAGAGATGAAAGTGCTTTCTTGACAAGAAAAGCCCTATAAATACTAAGTAAACAATATTTTCACGACTATAAACTGACACAATACAGAGCAAAAGACTGCAAAAAAGTTGTCACTATGCATTCCACTTGAATTGGCGGGGCACTTACCGAGACAAGAGCTGCACCTACCGGTAGTTTGAGGCAAATCTCTCTGGAAACTGCAGCAATCTACAAGTTCTTCTTGCGAAGCATTTCGTTGGCCTCCTCCTCTTCCGGCGTCACGTCGCTGCGGTGGATGAGGTAGCGGAAATGCTGCGCTGAGCGAATCTCCATCTCAAAGGACATGAGGAACTTCTTGTCCACCGGATCAATCAGATGCAGGATACGGTACTGCTGGTCTCGGTTGGCTTCAAACCACGTGTCACATCGGTCGAAGAAGAGAACGTTGTTCCACTGCATGGACTCATTAAAAGCCTTGTCGTAGAACTCTTTAAAGCGGTCGATGTGGATGCACACGTGATGGCCGTCGTACTCTCCTTTACTGTCACGCTGTGACTCTTGTTCGTCGAACACAATGGCTTGTAGGGGACCACAGAACACTGACGTCTGGTAGAGCTCCTCATTGCCCTCCTTCTTAGTCACGAGCGTCTTGGCTCCGAGGTAGTGTTCGAAGAAGCGAGCGATACCGTGAGCAATGCCCGGACGGCACGGGTACAGCAGGAACGGTAAGCCTTGTGCCACACCTTCCACGTCGTTCGTCACCGGCATCGTCTTGCCAAGGGATTTGTTGATGGAGTTGTAATTGCGCGGCGTAACATTAAGGCACAGCTCATTACCGTACGGATCGTTCACCTTCAGGTGGTCGTACTTGGTCGTGTCGAACATCTCGTGCCACTTCTCCTGAGGGTACTCATGCGTGGTCTCGGCGCCGCGGTTTACACGCTCGAAGGCGAACTTTGTGTCCTTGAGCTCGTCCGCGACGGCCTTAAGGCTCTTCTCAATCTCGTCCAAATCGGGCACGTACAGGTGGATGACGGCGTTAATACACTCGTCTTTGGACTGGCTCGTGAACAGGTGAAATTGGTGGCGACCAGCGAAGTTGGCCCAGAAATGGAAGGCCAGTCGTGGGTCACGCGAGCACTGGAGGCCACGCATGTAGAAGATGTAGACGGGAGAGGACTCCGTGCACTTCTCCGTGTTGGAGAGATTAATGTGCTCTAGGAGCTTGAGGTTGCCCGAGTCCGAGAAGGCCTGGATCACCTCCTCCTTGCTCCACGTCACCTCACTCTCGCTGCTCATGGTATCGATGCTAGTCACTTACGGTCAATTGATGAATGGGTCGGATCCTCTTGTGTGTGGTTCGGCGGATGGCTACACGACCTCTCTACGTTCGCATTTATTTAGTTATACTTTGCTAGAGTTTCGTATCGACAGCGAAAGTTATAATTCCACTACTGAGATACCTCCCCCAAGTTATAATATTATTTGTAAGGATTAAATATACGTGCACCAATTGTCGCTCTGCGTTGCTACCAGCACATTTCGTGGACCATCCGCCTGACAATCACTCTGGAACTTGAAGTCGAAGGGGCACACGTTTCCGCACGCTAGATCCCGCCGATGGAGCCCAAGTCCGGCAAGCTGCACAAGGTTCCGTCCGTGTCTAGCGCTAATATACTTGCTCTCCTCGTTTTAACACTCGTCTCCTTCACCTCCCGCAGCTCGGATCAGGGTTCTTCGGGCCGAAATGGAGCGAGAAGTGGGTACATCTGGACGGCACGCTGCTCAAATGTTTCCCCATGGCTGTTGGGCAGCAAGTTTTCTCGCTAGGCAGTTCTCGTCAAAGCAGCTCATTGAAGCTTTTGGACTACAAATTCGTTCAGGCTGACGAGGTCTGTACAGCAATTCTCAAACTCTACTGAGACTAAGACTAATTGACGTCGATGTTGCAGAAGAAAGTGAACCGCAAATTTGCCTTTCAGTTGGAGTCTATCGAGAAGGTGCGTTCGTCGTCTTTTTTTACGGTGGCTGTAGTCGCTAACTACTGAGATGTGATGCCGTGCTGTAGTCGTCCAAGACAGTAACCTTTGTATGCTCGTCTGAGAAGGAACTAGCAGAGTGGAGATACGCCCTTTCGGTAAGGAAAAGCAGTGAAAGGAGGGAATTCTGGGAACTAAATTGCGACTTTAAAGTGTAGTCACGACTGTGTCTCTCTGCTGATGATCAATTGTCTCCAGTGTACGCGACGTATTTTGCACGAAGATTCGAACATCTATGGACTAATAAAACTAATCAAACTTTATTTTTACTGTATGCAGCATTGCAGATTCGAACATCTATGGACTAATAAAACTAATCAAACTTTATTTTTACTGTATGCAGCATTGCAGAGAAGATTCGACGAGCTGCTGAGGCGTTTAAGCATGTACGTTCGTCTATTGCAACTAGATTATGTCAGCTCGACTAATGCGGTAGGTGATACCTATGACAAAAACTGCAGATTGACACTCGACATAGCGGGAAAATTGGCGTGGGTAAACTCTACGGACTCCTCCAAACTATTGAATGGGAGGGAAAAGACTCGGAAGTTGCGCTAATGCAGCAACAACTTGATTTGACACGCCAGGGTGTTATCTCGCGAACGAGGCTGCTGACTTGGCTCCAGAATTATTATTGCTCGCAAGAAGTGATGACTCGGATGAAAGCCGAGTGCACAAATAATCAGGTTACAGCGGAAACCTGCAAAATTCCCAACATGGAAAAAAGTGCTTCGCGGAAGTCAAGTGAACGTGTCTCGGCATCCAAACGACTGCTTTCTCAAGGTAAAACAGATTGGAATCGCCAATATTACGCGCTTGAAACAAGTGAGCCGTCGGCTGATGTATTCGGTATCGGTTCCCAGGTATCCTCCTTTCTTGCGGAATTTCGTCTGGCGGCTGAGATTTTAGTTAGTGAGATTATTTCTGAAATGGTACTGGATGACGCGGATAAGACGATACACCCTCAAAGCCTTGAGAGTGACGAGTTTTTTGCAACTGATGATATCCAGCAGTACAGTGGTCTACTGTCAGTACTTCAGAAGTACCAGCGAGATGGTCTATTGGTTTATTTATGCGGTTACGACGTATCAAGTGGTTCGGCACACCAGAAACAGCAACATGCAGCCTCAGTCGCAATTTTCCACAAAATGGTTAGTCACCAAGTCCGAGCTGCAAAGGCGCTACATGAGGCCATTCAAGAAGTTGATGGTGAAACACAGCAGAAGATAGATCTGCAAGTTCCCCTCCAATGCACAGTGGATCACCTTGGATTTCGAGCATTTGTTATTGCGTCGTCAGAGTCAATGGTAAAAAGCACGAGGAAATCATTGACCAGTCAAATCAAGAGAGACCTTGTGACGAATTTGCATGAACAGCTGAAAGTGGATTTTAATACCCTTGGACTTCTAACAGATAGTTTACAAGACCCTGAAAGTGATCACCAGCATACTGCTACTCATGCTAACCAATCAGTTCCGGCTTTTTATCCTCATAGTGCGGGGTTCTACGTGGAAGCGCAGGAGGAAGGAGCGATAGTAAGGCTTCAAAATCTTTCCGATCTCATTCCAGCTGATGTTTCCAGCGATGAACCGGACGCGGTGGCTGACGAGTTTCTGCTATTTAAAATGCGCCCTGAATTTATTCGAAGACATGGAAACAACCTGCCGCTTCACTCTAATACCCACACCGTGATTAATCAGGACCAATCAGATGGGAATAGTTCTTCAAGCCAGTCACAGTTGGAGGCACAATTACTTCAGCAATCTGCCAGTAGCGCTCGTGAATGCTTGCACACAATTGTTATACCGGAATTTGTTTCAGATCTCGAGAACGCGACAATTCAAGTGATCGGCAGTCGGGCATTAACACGAGCACTCCATGAAGAGGGTATTAATGTGCGGTATCTTGCATCCTGTTACGAGCTGGCGTCTTTAAAGCACATTCGTCGTGTATTGCTTGTGGAAATGGTGGCTCGAGCCTGCAAAGTTGAGCTTCGAGCATCGCTGCGAGCTTTTCTACCACATGCAACTGCGGCAATGGTAGGACAAATAACGGCAACACGAGATACAGACAGTTATGAGTCAAATGGCGACACAGATCGCGTGGACGCAGCCACCGCACGAGCTCTCGCAAAAATGGCTGTTCACGAGGAAGCTACTTCACTGATAGTCGAGTTTTTCAATCTGGTACTCGGGGTATCGTCCCTTTCACGAGGAAGCTACTTCACTGATAGTCGAGTTTTTCAATCTGGTACTCGGGGTATCGTCCCCCGATTCGAAGGTGTTTTGGAAAGAACGAATTTTAGCCCAACTACACGCGAAATTCGGTTTGTCGTGTGAAGCACTAAATCTGGATACGATTATTAGCGAGGACTTGCTTCATTTACCACAACTATTCCACGCGATGCAATTCCACACAGGGTTCTCTTTCGCCGACCACATGAATTACAACTTCAAGGTAGTGAAGCCGCTTTCACTTGAAGACTTACAAAACGCCAGCCCAAGTACTGTGCTAACTTTTCGGACTTCAGCTGACTGCGAAAATGTTTTGGAGAGATCGGATGCATTTCTCGCGGCGGAAGAGCTTATCAGTGCGCTGTCAAGTATCATGTTTCACATTTCCATTCTAGAAACCGCACCGAATGACGAGCGTAACTTGTCACTTTGCCACCTTCTCACTTGTGCTGCTAATATCTCATTTGAGTGCCAGCCCAAGTACTGTGCTAACTTTTCGGACTTCAGCTGACTGCGAAAATGTTTTGGAGAGCTCGGATGCATTTCTCGCGGCGGAAGAGCTTAGCAGTGCGCTGTCAAGTATCATGTTTCACATTTCCATTCTAGAAACCGCACCTAATGACGAGCGTAACTTGTCACTTTGCCACCTTCTCACTTGTGCTGCTAATATCTCATTTGAGATGAATTTGCTTGGTCAAGCCAATCGTTTGGCGTTGTTGGCAATCGAAGACTCACCTAAGAACCACGCCGACCTGACACGAACGTATACCGTTCTAATGAAACTGAAACATCGCTCTGGTGACTTAGCTGGGACCAAAGAACTTTTTACGAAAGCTCTGGAAATTATTCAGTGGCACCTTGGTCCAGTGCACCCTCTGCTTTGTGATACGTACATGACCATGACGGAAATTCTGGGCGATCTGGGCGAGGCCGAACAAGCAGCTGAGATTCTACAAAGTTGTGTGGCGATTGTTCGTGATTGTTTTGGTAAAACCAGCCTTCTCTACGCCGATATCAGACGACAGCAAGGATTGCTAATGTACGCAGCTGAGTCAAAGAACAGTGAAGCAATTAGTGGGGTGTTAGAGGACGCTTTTTCTGTTTACGAGAAGCATTTTGCGGATCCAGTGGAAGAAGTGTTGGTCTACAAAGAGTTTGCTTTCTGTTTACGAGAAGCATTTTGCGGATCCAGTGGAAGAAGTGTTGGTCTACAAAGAGTTTGCTGCCGAGTGCTGCTACTTGCTGGCAGATTTGCGCACACGAATGAGTGAAAGTCAAGCAGCAGAAGCTGCTTATGGTATCGCACTTACAGCATTACGTCTTCGTAAGGAAATTCTTCCACCAAACCATGAGGACATGATGAAGTCGTATTTGCAACTTGGAAGATTATCTCGAGATCTCGTCGAGCATTATCGAGCTATCGACTACTACAAGCCAGCACTTTTAATTCTAAAAACTTTCCCCGACGACGAGCACATTGATCAGATTCGCAGTGTAACACAAACTATGCTTCAACTGCATCTCCAAACTTTGTCGTCAGAAAAACAAAATGTAAGTAAACGATGCAGCTCAGTTTTAGTCCACGTCGCTAACTTTTCTTGCATTTTTCCGTTTAGATCGTCGAGAAGACAGCAAGTCGTTACTCCCAACAGTGGCCTCGCTTCGCCTTATTGACAAAGGTGCTAACAGAGAAAAGTGAGATCTCTTCTCCAGACGACGACGTCAGCGAGGAATTAGCGCTACTGACCTTTGCCATGAAGAAGCTTTTCCAGCTTGAGCCAGTCGAGTACATTGACGTCCTCATTGACAAGACAGACTTGGAGCTTCAAGACTACCGTAAGCAGTACAACCTCAACTTCGCAGGAACATTTCGTCGCAGTAACGCTGATGCACCGTCACCTCAGTACGCATCGCTGAGGTCTTCAAGCGGCCGATTCGCTTCTTTCTCCAGTGCAGGCACCTTCTCCCCACCAGGATCACCTCGATCTCCGATGTCTCGAATGCACCACCCAACGCTCTTCCCAGCATCTCCACGGAGCAACAGCCGCACTTCCTTCAACCAAC
The DNA here is from genome assembly GCA_024679045.1 of Phytophthora brassicae. Classification (NCBI taxonomy): domain Eukaryota; phylum Oomycota; class Peronosporomycetes; order Peronosporales; family Peronosporaceae; genus Phytophthora; species Phytophthora brassicae. Next base: position 27,214 of record JAIKVB010000180.1, on the reverse strand, counting down.
TCGACTGCAATTTCCTCAAAAGCAGCACTGGAGACTTCACCTTCGGTGCCCAACTAGCCGCCTTGCTCTTCCTCATTGACCACCCTGGAGCCAGCATCTCCACCGATACAGACGTGTAGCAACTCACAAATGTATCCACATCTTCTCCAATGTAGCCATTTCCACTTCAACATGTCACTAAAGCGAATAGTCATTTCGGAGCCATAATTTGATTTGAGCTTGATGGCACCTGTACCAACATGGACCAAGGTGTGGCGGCCTCTCGCTAAGCAGCTGTGCGCGCATACGAGTGACTCCAACGCCCCTAATGAAGAAAATAGACGCCTACTTTCCCAAGAGGAACTTTTGCTGCGCGCCGACCGTGTGGTGGGGCAGCTTTACGCGCACAAATTCATGGCCACTGTACCGCAGGACGTTCAGCAGCAGATGGAGGCGCTAGAGACCAAGTTCCGCGTGCATTCACAAGAGGATCGAGCTACAAAGTTATTGCAGTTGTCTCAACACTGCGATTACTTGACTTTGAAGCTTCTGCTGGAGCTGGCGACTTCTCCAACGACCGCAAGAGACGAAGAGTTGCAAGTGGATGCGGACGTCGACAGCAAGTGGAAGATGGTGTTACAACAGAAGCAACTTAAGCAGACGCAACACAAGCAGCTACAAGACCAGCTAGTGGACGAATTGTTCCAGATTTCCACCAATGATGAGTGGTTTCAAGCGTGGGAAGACAGTGAGGACGAAAGTGACTGGGAACTGAGCAGCACAGATGGGAGCGAACGCAGCTTCAGTGGGCGACAACGCAATGGGAAAAGGACGAGTGAAACATTAGAGGAAACAAACAGAGAGCAGGAAGTGATGACGTTGCTGGATTCACGAGTGAACAGTGTGTTTGGCAATGGAAAAAGTGCTAAACAGGTTGAAAAGAGACGCGAATTGTCCAAGGAGGAAAAACTGCAGGACGACATTTTGTGTCGTTATCATCCAGAAATCATATTACAGGATGAAGATGTGGAGATGAAGGAGGCTGAAGAGCCGACGTGTGTGTTGGAAGAGAGAGAATTGACTCCGTTTACGTTAGATCGGCCATGGTTATTGTGTGAAGTAGTAATTAGAAGTGCAGGAGAAGGGTCAGCAGCGCTTGGTATTACTCCTTGTAGACTCATTCACGAGCAAACGGTGGTGAGTATGGTGTTTGAAGCACTGGATGGCATCGACTCGCTCCTGTTTGAATTTCGACCAGAGAAGCCGACTCCGGCAATTTTCAGTGTAGATTTCCAGACGAAAACCGTTGAGCGGCGGTCTGAAAGCTCGCGTAACGTGGCGATTGGGCATTTGTCCCCTTTGGCTTTGCACCGTTTACTGAGTGACTTCGCACAAGCAGCGGCTGAGTTACAGTTGCTTCGAGATGGCATTTGTCCCCTTTGGCTTTGCACCGTTTACTGAGTGACTTCGCACAAGCAGCGGCTGAGTTGCAGTTGCTTCGAGATTTATTGGATTTTATTCGCCAAGCGCGAAACTTTATTGAACATCGATGCGTGACTTTGGAAGGTCTGGCCAATTCTTTATCGGAAGTCATTGGGAACGTAAGTGATTCAATACGGAAGGTGGAGATGGAAATGAGTACGACTGATCATCAGGTGGAAGACCCAATCCCGTGGTCTGCTGTTGCATCACGACAGCATACGTTATTAGGTATTTATGGTGGCTTAAAAGAGATTTTCCCGATGATTTCATGGTTGAAAAGCGTTCTAGTGGAATGTTTTCATGGTTTATCGGGGCGGCACTGGTATGAAGTAAAACGTGCTGAGCAGGCAAAGTGTGTGCTCGATGCGTTGTACCGCATGATGGAGCTGGAGTACGTGGAAGGGATATCAGTTGACTCAATTACAGCGGGAAACTTTTCACGATCTGATGTTCTGCTACATTTATTTATTGGCGCGTTTACTCCGTACTTGAGTCGGATAAACCGGATGATCTTCGAAAGAGGACACTTTGACATTATTCCTCTTGATGGCGAGTTGTTTTTCGCAACTCCTGCGTCTATGAGTGTTAATGCGTCACCACTGCGTGAAAGACACCAAAGTTTTCGAGGCGGGTTACTGTCTTTAGCTCCATTCGAAGTGAATGAAGCCTTTGTTCCAGTATTTCTAAAGTCCGTGACAAAACAGATGAATGAGGCACTAGCAAGTCGTCAACTGAAGAATCGATTCTTACAGTATCAGCAACACACGTTAGAGTCTATGTCTGAATCACCGCAGCGTTCTTTATGTGATTTACTTGAAAGTGAATTGGAGACATTAGGCTGCACACGCATTCGTAGAATTCTTTCAGTGACTGCAGCTGTACGTCAAGACCAATCGGAACGAGTTGCTTCCTCGCAGCATATGCTAGAATGCATACCTTTCAATAGGATTCTGGAACGTTGTCTCACTCGACATGTAGAGATCAAAGTAAGTTCGCTGTATGGTAATGTGTACTTTCAAGCTCCGTACTAACAACTCGGTCTTATTTATGATGATTCAGTGCGAGGAACTTAATGGCGAGATTACGGACATTTTTCGCGACAGACTGGGCTACTTGGAGCACGTGAACGCTCTGCGTATGTTTGTTCTAATGGAGCAGGTAGGTTGGTTTAAGTGGCTGGTTGAGGGGTAGGCGGGTAAGCGCAGAAACTTTTAACACTTCTCCTCTTTTTGGGTTTGGTTATCTCCACAGCAAGATGTATTCAGTATTTTCAGTGAAAAGATGGTTGCTCATATGCAAAAGAACCCTGTTGCGTGGGCTGACAGCGAGAAACTCAACTCATTTCACCAGAGTGCAGTCCAGGGGGTATTTGAAGACAACTCGTTATCTTTCTCACAACGGCAAATTGGGGACAAGTTGAGTATTCGAGTCGACTTCAGCTTGCTCGATAGTGGCAGCAGTAGCGCAAGAATTGATGTGGCGACTATGAAGTGCATGCGCTTCACGTTTGCTCCACAGCAACCACTGCGTTTACTTTTCAGTGCGTCCATTATGCAAAAGTATTCGAGACTCGGGGTGTTCCTCGTGCAGGTGAAAGCTGTTGAAGCGGCTCTTGTCAAAGTACGGTACTGTCAAACGTACAAGAGACTTGTCATGATCACACTAACTTGATGACACTTTTCTTGTCTTCGCAGTTCAAATCCACACTTCGACATCGAAGATGTTTCGAGTTGTAAGTAAATGGCTACAGTACTGTAATGGAATTCGAAAGCTCACTTTTCTTCGTGCTGTTTTTAGTATCGATGACGATATGCGTCAGCTGCTTATTCAAATGGCAGATATGCTGCATTATACAAAGAGTTTGCTGAGTTATCTTACGAGTCAGGTGCGTATATATCGTAGGATTTATTAGCAGATTTTAGTGTGCTAACGTATTTAGGATGAACATAGGTGTCAAGCGAAGGATGGTCCACATACTTCGACGTTCTGCAATCCTCGAGAAGCTTAGAAGAGGTAAGAAATAATTCCATTTTTAAGGGGTCAGAAACTACTAAGCACTAAGTGTTTAATTCATTTTTGTGTGAGAAGATGAATGCCACGCACGAGAAGTATCTGGACCACTTGCTCAGTCATTTCTTTCTTCTCGACAAGGTTCAATATTATTGTGTTATTGCTGGTGATTGATACGGCAGATCTTTTTTTTCTCACGATCTTCCTTGTTTCGTGCAGCATGTGGCAGTGATCCAGTACATTCTTACTACCTTTAACCATATCTTACGCTTTGTTGGTCAAGTGGACGAGTTCGTCAGCGCTCTAGACCGGAATTTTCAAAAGTATTTCCCACAGTACGTGGCAGATGATGGCGAAGAACCCTTGATGGCCGTAATATCCTCTTCAAGTACTCACCTACTTGACCATCCCGACTTTCGTGCGCTTCGTACGGAGCTGACCAGAAGCTCGAAAGAATTTAAGCGGCAGTCCCATTTCTTGGTAGTAATGCTCACGGCCATGCAGAAGCACGGCGCGTCCCCCCATGTCAATGAGATCGTGACGCAACTCAATTACAACTACTTTTACCACGAGCAAGAGCAGCGAACTCGAGTTCAAGTCCCGCTTCCCCAAAATCAACCAATCAACGAAACGAAACAAGCACCTCCACTCAATCGTTCAGGCTCATTAAATCCCCCACCAGCCCCCAAAAGGGTTTCACGATCTCGCTCAGTTAAACTTCCCTGGGTTTAGCTTAAGCGTCTTCGCCCACGCTTAAAGTGTCGCGCGAGCGCTTTTGTGGTAACATCATTTTGTTTTTACTTCGGAGCGAGGCAGCTTCATCTATCGTCGCAATTGCACGATCTCCAGTCTCGAGTAAACTCGCGTCTGTATTTAGGTTGGGACAATGCAGAATTGGTGCTGTTTTGAATTGCAAGTTTAATAAGTACCTGACACGTGCAAGAAACAAGCACACAAGTGTTAGTACCATAGTAGGCTCAAGTGCCATTCACGCGGCAGATTTCTTACTCCTCGTAAAAATTGTGCTCAGGAACCTCATCAGGAAGGTTATGTCGCTGGCCAATAACAGTCGCGACGATCGCAGAGAAGGTTTTACAGGCATTTGCCCCACTGTAACCCCCTGCACCAAGAAGCAGCACAGGCAAGTATAACCCCATGGCAAAGTCCACGCAGTCGCAAATGCCATCACTTGTGAGGTTAAAACCACCCAATGGGTCTCGTGCTAGTGTGTCAACTCCACAGACAAGCACCAGCACCTCCGGATTTACTGCGCTAACAGCTTTACGCACGATACGTTGAAATAAATCGTAGAACTGCGTGTCGGTAGCTCCACGTTGCAACGAAACGTTGACGTTGTTGCACTTTCCTCGCCCAGCTCCACGCTCCGTGTCTACTCCAGTTCCAGGGAAGAACCCAAGCTCTCGAAGATGAAACGAAATGGTGGTGACTTTCTCGCTATAGTAGAAAGCTTCTTGAGTACCGTCGCCATGATGAACATCAATATCCACGACCAGCACACGTTTCATTCTGCCTCTAGAAAGCAGTCGTTGGACTGCAAGCACGACGTCATTAACGTAACAAAACCCACTGGCATGCGAGCGCATGGCATGGTGTCGTCCTCCCCCAAGATTGATAGCCACTGGTGACAATATCTCTTCATCTTTATCAACTGATGGCGACTTTAAGAGATGTAGCAGTGCGTCTACGGCAGTTAGTGTCGCTCCCGCAACGTAAGAACAATACTCATACAAGCCTGGAAACACGTAGGCATCATCAACCAAGCCAAAGTCTTCCAGTAAGTGGCAGTCATTTCCCTGTTTCCGAGCTCCATCACCTCCGATTCCAAAGAGAATATTCACATAGTCACGTGAATGAAATGCCTCCATTTCTCCTCTAGTTGCCATTGTTGGTGCAATCAATTGAAGATACTGAGCAAGTTTTCCGTCTGAAAAAATAGCTTGAAGCAAAGCCAACGTCATCCGTTCACGTTGTTGATGCACTGGCAGTCGACTCAGCGCCTCCATATACGACAACGAATGCATATACACCACTTCGCGACGACTTAGAGGCGAAGAAGACCTTGGACCTCTTTCAGTCATTTTTTTCCGGAAATGAGAAAACTCTAAAGAAATAATATACTTCAGCTTAGGTTGTTTAAAAATCACTACGATATTACCACAATACGATTAAAATGATCTACTGCGTTGGCTTAGTACTTTTAACCTAAAACAAGGGAGTTAACCGATTTTAGGCGAAGTCTGGGCCAATGAAACAAGCTACTTTCTGAGTGTAAATCGGCGGTTCCTCGGGTCCCCTAGTGTCCCGGATATTTAAACGGCGACTGACAGAGGGGCTAAACTAAGGAGGGGCATTTCTAGAGAGGGCATTACATAAGAAAGGAAATCATGTACAGACTATATGCCGCCCATGATGGGCTGTTTCGCATCAATATTGATCATACAAAAGATCATATAATATAGACCGTGTACGTTGCATTGAAGCGTGTCCGCTGCAGAAAATTGTCGAAATAGAAGATGGTGCTTTGTTGTATTATAAGAAAGGAAGACACAGACATAGGACATATTTAATTAAGACCTTTATACGATGGAGGCGTCGACGTATGCTTAACCAGACCCACTCAAGTACAATCAGTTTTTAAACCAATTCCGCTGGAGAAGATAGGGAACTCGTACCATGTTGCGTTGGACTAGCAAGCTTATCGAAGTCGCAGCTGCATTCCACCACGGCAGTAGACACATGTACACATTGTACAGATCACCATGGCAACCTCGCAGCCAAATCTTACACTTCACATGAGTTCCTTCCACAAATGAAGTATCGCAGATACCGTAGTGTTGATAGCGGTCCGTCCATGCTCGCACGAAACGCGTCTTGCACTCCCACCAGTGGTTGTCGATACTTGGCTTAATCTTCGTAGCTCTGCCTTTCTTATCTCGAACTCCTCTTCATCCCGTGCATCTACCGCAAGGTAGAAGGCGGCCATGAATACAACGTCTGCCACGTATTTTCAAACTTCGACTGACCTGGAGCGGGGTTCTGTACTGGTACTTGTTCCAGCACTTGACGTGTTTTGCTGGGGACATTGTTATTCAGATGCCACCTGCACACCAACGCTGGAATCCCGACAAAGACTTGGTCGACAGCATTCATTGATGCCAAGTCTCTACCGCTAAGGATCACTTTCGGCAGGCAGACATCCATGTCCACCAAGAATTACCAGAGTGCTATCATGGACCACACGTAATCTTCTTCTCGTTTTCTTGGAAGCCATCACTGTGCAACAGGAAGAACTGTGTTAAAACCCGTCAGGGCTACAATGTTCAGTATGGCAGCTTGTACTTGTTCGTCGTGTACGTGCAATTCGTTCCAAGGATGTCAAGATGTCGTCGATACTGCGCACTTGTGCCGGGGTGTGCCCAAAACAGATAGAGAAGTTTCTGAGTATCTTGATCAACCTTATATCGATAGTAGAAGCCATCTGCATCCATACGAGAAAAAGAGCCTAAATCGCTGCCTTGGACGAGAGTTCACTGTGTCTTGCTGCGTTTTCATGTAAGCAATGTCTTTTGGAATCATGAACGAGTCAGGGTCAGCCTGTAGTAGAGTCTCTCGAACACTTCCTGCTGTTATGCCCACAGCAGTCTGGCACCGAATCATCTCTCGCAGCGAGAAAGCAGGAGCGATGCTGGTTGCTGCAGCACCTCGCTGTCAGTGCCGGTAATCCTCAGAGGGTGGATGATTGTGGAGACGGCTTCCGTTACGGATGTGCATGATCTTCCACGACACGAGCGGCTCCTTCTCAGATACGGCCCGCACTAAAATCTTTATTGGGCATCCCATGCGCATAGAGCCTCACATCGGCCTCTGCCGATCGTTATCAGTTAGATGCTGTGTGCACTTCGGGTGTTCAGCACGGACACAGTCAAAAATACGGTAGAAAACCCGCCGCTTCGTCACGTTAAAGCAATGGGCATTCGTCCAAGCATGCACATCAGCAATGGCGCTTGGCTCGGACCGTGTACTCGTTTTCAGGCAGAGGTTGTATAACGATCGTCACAGGTTGAATTGCCGAATCTAAGGGCACGTCACTACCATCCCTTTCATCAGAAAGGGGCAAGACACGGCCTGTTACAATTGGGTCGGGTTGCGCAGACAAGTGCCCAGCGTCGGTGCCAGGGCAGGTTGAATTGCCGAATCTAAGGGCACGTCACTACCATCCCTTTCATCAGAAAGGGGCAAGACATGGCCTGTTACAATTGGGTCGGGTTGCGCAGACAAGTGCCCAGCGTCGGTGCCAGGGAGTGGTAGAAAGTGTAGCAAGGCGCTTAGATCCATGTCATCCATGGGTTACGATATTGGTGGTCTGCCATGTGCCTCTTCCATGGGCGACTGGCAGAGTGCGATCTGGGTGCCGGATACCAAAGGCGAAGGAATCGGCTGACTGGAACTAATGGGTGAAGCAGAGTTGGGCAGAAATATTCATCCTTGTTGATGTTAGATAATAACTTGAATGATGAGCTCGAGTGAAGTGATGCTAAGGCGGTTGAAGAAGAGTAGGCTGTGAGGTGCAGCTGTTACCCGAGTGATTTCAGTGTGGGCCCTCACTCAAACGCATACTCCGTGGGAGATTGGGCGTACAACCGTGTTCCAGCGCCTAGACCGCGATCAGTGTAATGGTGTTTTCCGAAGGGTCCATGGTCTTCCCTGTGTACACGAACTGATTTCAATGATTGAATCAAACGGCCAACGCACACTCATGTCTCAAGATTTTGACTTGCATTGGTGGATAAATCGACACGAGGCCAGTGCACTCCCGACGCGTATTCAAGTCGGCGTATAATGAAGAGCCTACTCAAGATCGACGACGACGTGCTTCGCTTGCATCTCGTCGATCTCGAGCGCTTCCTTACAGCACGGGATGATCGACGACGACGTGCTTCGCTTGCATCTCGTCGATCTCGAGCGCTTCCTTACAGCACGGGATTTACCTAAATCACCCCGCAGCCCCACTCGCATTTCCCGGTTCGACATCACAACTCGGCGAGGCATTGGCGAGACTGCTGCCACCATCGTCTCGCATTTCCCGGTTCGACATCACAACTCGGCGAGGCATTGGCGAGACTGCTGCCACCATCGTCTACAGAGTAGCGTACGGCGGTATCAGAAGATACGGCGTTTCACGAGCCCAACCACCATGCACGCTACTGGGGGTATGCAGATAGGAATTAAACAATGGTTTATGCATTTAACGTAGAGTTCAAAGTGATAAAAATGCCCAACCTGTATTACGTTAGCTAATACAGCTCACTAATTTGAATTACTCGTCTTGTGTCCTCTAAAAACATGTGACCTGAACGATGCACTCTTTGTGTAGACCTTTCCGCACACGTCGCACTTGAACTCGCCCATCGTGTTATCCGTAAGAGGACGCTTCTTCTGGTTCTTGGCAACATCGGGATTTTGGAGCAATAGCGGCGATGTGTACGAATTTCCTCTGAATCCAGGCACTTGAAACCACAGTGCTCACAGTGGGGAGGCAGAACACAGCTTACTATATCCAGTTTCCACTTGAGCCGTGGGTAAGACAAATAGCAGTGGATGCGATGGTTTTCACGGACGAACTCAACACCACTGTGCACCAGATCTCCACGAAAAATGACGCAAAAGCCGACCGGAATTTCCACGAGTTTGGCAGCATCATCGACACGGACGTCGAAACATCCATCGAAAACACGTAAACGCGTGCCTTCTGGGACGCAAAATAATGCTGGACGGCACCTGGTCTTCATCGTTTTTCTTGGCGGCAGCAACGACCTTGCGAGGATAGTCTTGGTGTGGTTATTGATCACCTCCGTAGGGCTGAAAACGCTTGAACGAGAAAGTAGTAGGACTCCACGCACGCTATCACTTGACGGAGAGCTTTCTTCAGCTCTCCAATCGTGGCTGATGACTTCTTCACTCGAGATTGCTCGCGACGTTTGTCATTGTTCCGTCCACCTACCTCCTTAAAGACAGGGACGTAGGTCCTGGAAGCTACTCATCTTGTAGACTTTTGAAGATACCGGGATCGACCCGGAGGCCGGCCACCAAATAGCCGCAGGCAGGAAGAGCTTGCTTGGTCTTGGAAACCATTTCGAAAAGCAACAGACTTATCCGTTTATCTTGATTATATTATGTAATCTCACGTGATAGATTTCGACAAAATTGCAACGGACACGGTTCAATGCAACGGACACGGTCTATATTTATATGTTAGCTTTTGTACATGATCCATGTAAAAATCAACATAGGGATGGGTGGAAAATAGTCTGTACATGCTGTCCTTTCTTATGTAATGACCCTCCCTAGAAATGGCCCTCCCTAGTTTGCCCTATTATAGGATGGATGCAAGGAGCGTAGCCACAGCAACCTGTGCGGGGTGCCCGCAGAGTAGGACCGCGCGGTATTTGCGGATGTGCGCCTAGCGACGAGCTCACCAGCGAACGGACCGGTTGCGCTCACACGAAACTATTTTTTCTAATGCGGGGGCTGGGTACAACCCCGGTACTGTACGCGTTAATGCAAGAGAGGCACTGTGTGACTACCCTCCTAATCCTCATTGCACTCGCTGTACAGTCGAAATCTGAAAATTGGGTGCACGCGGCGAACCATTTACGTGCACTCGAAAACCTGTACAGTCGAAATCTGAAAATTGGGTGCACGCGGCGAACCATTTACGTGCACTCGAAAACCATCCGTACCTTCAGCCAATGAAGCAGGTAACACCTTCAGTTTGAGACCAGCTTTGACCAAAGAGTCAAGGACATGTCGTACGTCACGTTTTCCGGGTTAATAACCGCCATTTAAAATCTAGTCAGCAGACCTGCCACCACTGGCTTCATCTCTCTGTAGTATCATTAGCATAGACCGGCCTTAGTTTGCAGTTAGGCCGGTTTGCTTTTGTGGTTGCTAAATGCAAAGTGTATCTATTTATCAGCCTTTCATAAGACCAGTCGTTGGGACTCTGTACTCCCAAAATTTCTAGTGCTAACTAGATAACCCCCATTAAGTAATTTCCTACGACTCGCTGTAGGTTGGTTTTACGGCGGCGGCGTACTACGAGCCATCGCCCGTTAAGAATGGATATCCAAGGAACTACCCCCCCAAAAAAGCTATCCGAGCTTGCGAGAGCGTCGAGATTTCGATTTGGCAGGTGTGTTGGGTTTATTGCTCGTGTTGATTCTGCTTGAATGTCACGGTTGATGTTACTTAGCGTTATCATGGAGACTCTGTGGAAGCCGAACGTATATATCGGCTCATGTACGAATCACGAGTAATGTTTGTGTAAATAACGTGCTGATACCTAGTTTTTATAAAATGTGTGCAAGATAATTACTCACTTGTCTATCAAAGAGAAGTGAACTTCTTCTTCTATAGAGCGTCTACTGATGTCTTCGCCGTATTTGCTAACGAGGATGGACGTTGTCAATAATGCAGGCATTTACAACTCTACTGGCAATTTTGTTATTTCGATACCGGTTTGGCATCCCTCGCACTAAGGTCTGTCGCAACATTGAGTGACAAACCTGATTATTTACACCATCAATGCCCCCAACAAGTTTCGAGCCAATTTTCGCATCACGTTAGCTTTTTTGCGCGGCTACTTTGGAAGCTCGTGCTAGATATTGAGACGAAGACAAATAAATACTTTCAGCATGGATTCGGCTCGCCGTCTTTTTGTACTGCATCGGGCGCAGGTGCTAGCTATACCAGATTCAATCCCAGTTCGGCGTGGGTAAGTTGAAAGAATTGATCACGCATATGCGCGAGCGAGTAAAGTTTCCGCGGGGTCTCTACTGACTTTAGCAATGTAATTTGAAGATGGGTATGCAATTCCTGGTTGCGTCGACACTCTCGATAGCTATTGTTGTTGAGCCCTCCATGAAAAAAACGGAAATTAATTCAACCACAAGTGCTTTACTCTTTGCATATGAGTACGGTGGTGGATCGAGTTAGGTGACTTCTGGACGTCGATGCACGCTGGCCTGGTTCTGCTGAAGTTAGCAGGATGTTTAGCAACATTCCGGTGGGGCGCATACACGAAGCAGCATTCCGGACGCAGTGGTAAATAGGAGCCGGTATATTGAAGTCGAGATGGTGTGAGCGTAAAACGATACCGTTCTTCTTACTTGAGGACCCAAAATACGCAAATTCAAGCATGTTGCCACAACATACGAGATCGCGGAGACTCAAACTCACGTGGTTATTAGCATGCTCAGCAGAAATCTCGCTGGTGTGCGATACTGTGTGAAGTGTGCGTTTGGCCTTGCCTCAAAACCGATTGATTTTGCAAGGACATTTAGAAGAGGTCCCTATTCCTGTGAGCGCGGTGGGTATTCTGCATAGCTTCGTTATCGATGAGAACAATGACATTTGGTATGAAGAGATAGAGAGCAAGCACCGAGCCTAAAAAAATGACATTGCCGAGCGAATAAAGGTTTTTCGGGAGTCCTGTCGAACAGAGAAAAGCAAGATATGCACTTCAAAAGCGGATGAGGTTTCGCTATTTGGTAAGTTCGCGAGTTCATGTTCGAGTGTTGTTTAGTTATAATTATGAACGATTAGGAACTGCTCTATTAGCAGTGCATGGACCTTTTCGTTTTCTTCTCTCATATGTTGAAAAAACCGATCCCGGTCCCTCTGAGCGATTGCTTCAATTGACGCGACACATTTCTTCGTTATGTTTTGCATCACATCATTTATTGCCGTCAACACGCGACCGCTTCACACTGGATGTGTCATTATCAACATGCGTCAAGGCACCTTCGAAAATCTGTTGCACCCTAGCTCCACACCACCGTCGACTATTCGACAATAGCGCTATCTCCACAAATGCCACCAACGAGCGTAGCCATCCTGTAAGAGAGCTACTCTTCTCCACTTTTTGAGAACAGCAGCTCGCTCTGCCGCGGAAATTTCCACCCATTGTGGATGACCGGTACTACCGACGAGAGTGTCATTATTGTGATCACAAATTGATGAGTAGCTCGACCTTAGTGACGGCACCTTGTCTTCGACAGCTCTTTGTGCCGAAAATTACGAACCCAATGCCGGCTAATTCTCCCTCTGTTCACGAGGGGGGGGTATTCGCCATACTCGTCAAAAAAATTTTTTTTTTATTTAATCTTGGACAGAACCTCCTGACATTTCGTATTTAGTCAAGAGTAAAAACATAATGTTGCAGTTTTTGACTGTCATAGTTAAATGTTTTATAGTATGACCATTTGGTAGCGACTTCAGCGAGGTAGCTTTCCTCGATCAAATCCAAATCAGCACCTCACCCCCCCAAACTAACCTCAGAGTTGCTCGTCTTGATATCTGTGTTATGTTGCCCTGACGCCGACATCTTCACCCGCCCTCCACGATTATTATCTCCACCAGATCGCACGCTGGCACCCCAGCATTCACTGACCCTGCAGAGCCCACCGACTTCATGTCGGTCCAGGGAACCAAGTCCATCGCAGAGCGCCTCACAGATACCCGGCTACCAAACACTACCTTCATCGTCATCTCCGTTTCCACCACCTGGCCCACGCTCTCCTCCTCCACCGCGGTCATGTTATTGGCATTTTCATGACACTTATCGCACTATTTCTAGAAAAGCTACTGTCAATCTGTTATGTAGAGATGCTTTCCTGGCTGCCATTTGCAAAAGACGCAACAACCACCCCCACTCGCCGCAAATAGCCCATTTCGCAACCTCATTGCTTCAGCGTATGCTCAACACGAACATAAACTTGGACTAACAACCTAACATTTCTGATAAAAATGTAAAAAATAAAATTGTGTGGATCTGCCAGTACACTACCGTATTTATCGGATCAAGTGATACATACGGCTCAAGTGTACGCATTAAATGACACCCCTTCTCTTCTACTTATAAGTACATCTAAAATGCCTTATTATCAATATTAAAATAACAATGCTATTTACTCAAAAAGACAGTTTATTTTTATATGACGGCAGTTAATTCAACTGCTTGCGTAGCCTAAAAATGAACTTTGGAACTGACCAAATCGACCTTACTAAAAAACAGTTATTGAAATTACTCCGGAACAACAGCGTCTTGCCATAGCGGTAGAAAGTACGTTTTAAATACGTCACTTGCGTCCTGAGGACCCACGGGGATGTGATTTGTTTTAATAAAGCCTAGAATACTTGTCTGACTGTACACTGATTCCCATACTTTGCCAATTATATGCAATAAAAGCAAAAGCAAAGATGTGATTTGCCTAAATAAAACCTCGGATACTTGTCTGACTGTACACTTATGCCCATGCTTTACCAATTATATGCGATAAAAGCAAGCGTCTTCACCTGCAGTTTTAGAAAAATCGTGCTCTCTGCGCCAGTTCAGGTACAAGTACTGTGGGCGTAGATCCGGTATAATCACAAAAACGCATCGGAATACTGTATATCGGAGCCAGGCAGTGTGAATCCGCCCGATGCCCGCTGTCAGATGGCCATTCGACCTGATTGAACGCTCGGCAACCTGCGCCATATATTCATAAATTGGTTTACTACAAATCGGACTGACCTTCTGTTTATACCGGTATATTAATAGATGGCAACCTTTTTTATAGAGCCTAAAGTCGATCGATTTACAAAAAAGGCATAACACGCGATTTTCACAATATGTTTACGGCATTTCGAGTATAGTGACCTGTCATGTATTTATCACGTATCCAAAAAGTCGGGTTTTGCAAATTACGGAGCCATCTCTAGAGTTGTCAACGTTTGGGTTTTACCTCGAAACATCAACGACATTTAACCTTAGCGTTGTTTCTAAACCTCGACGTTTAGGAATGAGTGGCCCACACAACAACATAAAGTGCAGTCACTCCGGCGTTACACAAGAGGGCTGCTTCATCTTCCAGAGCTGAAGGAGAATACGACCCGTTCCACCATGAATCTCATTTGACTTCATTGATAGCCTGAACAGAATGTTTACAAACAGCCGGCGGGGCTAGAGGGGTTAATGTCATTTTTAGAAATAAGTTGGTCTATCCAGGGTGTATCCCATATCACTTCCGTAATCAAATCCATAAACAGCGGTTAAGACGATGCGAATTCTCTCCGACAAATACTAGATCATTCACCAGCTCAGGTGCCAAGGAGCATGACTTAGCTGTCACAATACCCCCGTTAGAAGAAAACGCTCTCTCGGATGCACCGCTTGTTCCTACTATACTTAGCCACTTTCGAGCCAACCGGCTGAGATTCCGATATCTGCGTTGATTTCCTCTCAACCAGTGGGTTCTTCCGGAACTAGGAGATCTTGCGTGGTCGGCTAGCTGAAGCTCATCAGTAGGTCTCCTTGCGAGCTCGATCACTTCGAAGGGCTCCTGTGGGAAAGTGATCGAGAGAAAAGGCTGTGGGAAAGTGATCGGGAATCAATGGTCAATCGGCATCCATCAGGAAAGTGAAGAGAAACGCGATCGGAAAGGGGAACAGTTGGAATGTCTCAAGATCGGAAGCATGTCGCAGTATGACATAAGTACGATACCATCACTCTCGATAAGGGCGGAAGTATCCGATTAAGTTCGACTTCAGGTGGACCAGACCTATCTAGATGGCTACATCCAATCGGATAGGAACATGGGTACACCCCGATCAAGTGGTCAACCCGATCGGGTACCATATGGAAATCGGACAGATGTTGGATCACGTCATCAGATTCCTGTTGTTCAAGGAGTCAGTCGTTTTATAAATCATTGGCTGTGCACACACATGGATGATAATTAGTCATAAAGATAATAATAAACAGTGAGAAATTTGCTTTGTAACACACAAGTGGCTATTCGTATTCCGGGTTAGGAGATTTTTATAATAATAAACAGTGAGAAATTTGCTTTGTAACACACAAGTGGCTATTCGTATTCCGGGTAAGGAGATTTTTAGGCCTTCCTGACGACCATCGACTATCCACATACAAAGTTCAAGTACAACGCCGTCGAATTGCTTGGTCGACACGCGTCTTCTCTCTCAACAACGACTAAGTTCCCGCTATTGGAAGCGGCAAGCAACGGAAAGGTTAAGGAACCACCCCCAAGGACAACCCCCACGCCGATCGGCATCGACCAAGGACCGATCAAGCGTGCAACGGCAGACAAGTGACGTATATGCGCGTGTCAGCCACCACCCCCACCCATCCACCAAGACCTCGCCACATCTTCACAAGTCACCCGGAAGAGCGTAATCCGCCCATACCATCGGGTACACAAGGTGAGCAAGAAGACAACACGACCACGGCCGATCGAAGTACCCCCTCCGTTAGTTGGTAGTCTGGGCATCGTAGTGAAGACCCGAACGCATTACCCCACTTTGCGTTTGCGACTCCACCACACTCCCAACTCGGCCAAAAGTTCGACTCACTCGATTTTTGCTTATGTATACATTAAATGAAAATAGCCGCCGGCAGTTTAGGTTGGTTTGCAAACGTTTGCAAACAATCCTCTCAGTTAGGCCCTGTTTTATTTAGGATTAACAGCAGAATAGTGAAAGTCGGAGTAGCAGAGTCAAACGAAACAGATCAAGATTACAGGTTACGAGCAAACGATATCACGTTTGAGGGGTGAACGAACTAGTGACGGTCTTCATATCTCAAAAGCCGTCCTACGAGCGAGAAGAACTTCCATGCCACTCGCGCAAACTCACCGCGTCAACAAGCGTTTCGCTTCCTGCATTAAGACCACAGCAAGCATTGTTTCGGTTCGGCCACGCTAAACACGTCTCAGAGTTGATGAACGGATGAAAACTGGTCTCATTCTGCTGTACAGATTGTTGGTGAAGGCGAAAGTACCGGTAAGCTGACTGCTAATAGACATACGTATTTGACGAGGGTTTTAATAGCTACGTCTTCTCGCCCAATGTATTACTTTGTTAATAAGAAATCAACCATGATAAACTCGCCAGACCAGCGGATGGAGGTCCTCGCGCTTCTAAGTGGACAACAACAGAGGTACATCGCTTACCTTCTTGTACTGACGTTGTGAGGACTTTCGTCTAACTTATGATTTACGTGTTTAGACAATTGAATTGCTGCAGCTTCGTTACAGCGGTAGCGGCTAGGCTCAGCACCAAGCATGCTGGAAACGTGTCGTTGGTGACTCAAAACACTATCGGCACAGTACAAAGTAAGAAAATATATTTCTAAAAATATTTTCTGAAAAATTTATAATGTGTCGTATAATAATTATGGTTTGCTACATTCCGCTGCTGTGCAGAGTTTTACGTAGGAAGACATAATATCTGGAAACAATACATAGGATACAATCTCTTTCCCTGCGCATTGGGACACGATTCTTGTATTTTTGGGACCATTCAGTGGTCTCAACGACAATGCTATTGCCGACAGCGAAATATATCTTGCCACAGCCTGTTCTTCCTCGGCCATCGGGGAAGCCATGATAGGCTCGAAAAACGAAGATGAAGAGCAAGGAAGCCCGGAGCAGATGGCGGGTAGCACAGGTAGTATGCGCACACCATATCCGGTCCCAATATAGTGACAGCCGCCGTAGAAGCATCTCAATTGCCGGCCACAGACCTGACAAGAGACTTTCGGTCTTCTCTTCGGTGAAGGATGATCCAACCAAGTGGTCCATAAAAGTTGCGTATATATCTACGCTGGCGTCGTCGGTGTCGTCTCTAGTGCGTAATTGGGTCGAGAAGCCAACAGTACAGGAAGCTGACGTTGGGAATTAGCTTCGGTTCAGGCAGACTTGGCGCCGGTCCGCCAGCATGTGGCTCAAATGGGAGATCGAGTTGCAGATATCGAAGTAAATATTGATGCAGTTGCTGACAAGATTGCAGTCTCCGTGACGAAAACTGTTATAGAAACGATGACGTCCATGCTGATGCACAAGCAAGTTTTGTTTCTTGTATTATATGGTCACTGACTCAACTAATTGTGAACAGATTCGTTTCGTTTATCTGTCCTGCTAGCAATTCTTCCCCCGCGTCCGCTTCGACTTGAACCATCTCCACACCTACGGCACTGCCACCATCGTGTTGAACCGTACACGAAGCAACTTGCAATCACTTTTCCTTCTTCTATGTCGCTGTTCATTTCCAGCTTTTTAAAATCTGGAAACGTCCTCTAGAGCGTCAAATGCCATTTCAACTGTAATGCGTGCGCCTTGTTGAACTTGTTAGTTACCGGATTTGCACGTTGCTCGTGTTGAAAAGGCGTCAGCATATACGACCTTAAAGCGTATCCAGCATCCCCGATGAAGTGCATGCCAGGTGGTCCCTGACCCACCCGGTCATGATTTATTGTTTAGTTTGATTGAATTATTTCCTGCAAATTATATATATTTTTTTAATGTATGTTTTAAAAATCATTGTAATGGCTTGAATGGAGGGTCTATTGTTTAGAGAGGTGATGCATCAGATACAAAGAGGAAACGTAGACGAACCTACTGACCACATCGTCCACAACGTGGGGACTGATGCGAGTCGGTGAAGGTTGGTCTAGCCCGGGTACTCTTAGAGCATCCCCAACGGTGGCGCTATTTTCGTGAGACGCTATTCGCCCTTTTGGCTATCTGGATGTTTTCACAATCAACTTTGCCCATATTTCCCCCACCAGTCAAAACAGACCAGAGCGCTATTCTGTGCAGACCACCGAGCAACAAAGGCAACGCAAGATGACTGCGCCACGAGGCGGCCGCCAAGTCGGGCTGCCGAACTTCAAGGAGGACAAGGAAACCGCGTTGGACCGTGCGTTCGCAAAGGAGACTGTTGACGCCGCTGTCGGCACTGATCAGAGCGGAGCTATGTTCTGTGAGAAGGTTCGAGCGACGTATACCGATTTGTTGCCAGGCAATACTCGCTCAGCTGTCGCGCTGACCAACCGATGGAACAAGGTCGTCGCCAAGAATGTGGGGAAGTGGGTGAGTCATCTCGCGGCGGCGCTTCGTGACTATCATAGTGGGTGGCAGTATGCAGATTATGTGAACAGAGCGCAACATGAGTACACGCTGGACATGAGCAAAAAATTCAAGTTCTTTGGGCTGTATGAAATTGTACGCACACTTCCCAGATTTTCAGTCCCAATGGATGGCATTGAGCCACGCGTGCGGTCCGCGTTGGGTCTGGACGAAGTCGCGGAGGACGGTACCGACGAAAGTGCTCCTGTTGTAATGATCGATAAGAGACCCGCTGTTGGCAAGAAATGACGGTACCGACGAAAGTGCTCCTGTTGTAATGATCGATAAGAGACCCGCTGTTGGCAAGAAAGCGGCAAAAAAAGCGAAGTTTAGTCGCAAAAGCAACCATCAAGGAGGAGACGACGCCAAGTTGGAGACTCTGCAGCGTTTCGCCGCCGCATCTGAAGCCAAGAACCGTTTGCTTGAAGAGCAACTTGGAGACTCTGCAGCGTTTCGCCGCCGCATCTGAAGCCAAGAACCGTTTGCTTGAAGAGCAACTCACCTGCGACAAGGTAAACTCCCGTATCGCCTTTTTCAAGATGAATCCTGAGAGTGAAGCTCCAAATTGTTTTTACGCTGCAGGCAGAACAATTCCTGCGTGACATGAGACAAAATGAGCGAGTGGAAACTGACGAGAACACAGTGGAGTAATAAAGCAGTAGTGTTTGAGGTTAATAAATCTCTGCATCGATATCTATATTTTCGAGTGCCCACATTTCCCACATTTCATCCATGAGATCTTGCTGCATTCTGTAATGCGCCTCGTGATTTTTCATGGCTCGAATGAAAAGGGTTCTATCCGTAGCATATTGGCATGGGGCTCACGGTATAAGCTGGAACGGGTATATCCGTGAATACACATCAGCGCTGATGTAGGTGCCGAGTCACCGCTCGTAGTCAATATTCAAATTGTGAAGAATCACCCAGGTTTTGATGACCGCACCCATTACCTCGCGGTCCCATAAGCGGCATCCGGTCGTGAGAATATGAAAGCGGGACTGAAGAACTCCAAACGGGCGTTCGATGTCCTTGTGCTTGGCTTCTTGGCGGGGCGGGAAGTGTTTTTGCATTCTACTGGATGGGTTCGGAATGATCTTCAAAAAGCAAGCATACTCTGGGTATATACCGTCCGCTAGCCAATAGGGACGCCTGTATTCTCGTCTTCTGAGTGTCCACAGTACCTCTGCGCAATATCATTGACAGCGTTGTAGAAGAGAGGGGAACGATCGAGTACATTGATCTCGTTGAGCGCCCAAGGGGTTTCAAAGTTGAAATGCCAGAACCGACCGCGATGGACGGCGATCGCCTCGAGAACTACTGTAGCCATCTTGGCCTTGCCCTGGAACATTGCCTTCCATGCACTCGAGCAATTTTTCCACCCCCAGTGCATGCAGTCGATAGCGTCTATGCAGCCGGGAAAGCCCGCTTCGACTCCTTCGTCCAGAATCCGATTCAGATCGGTTTCTGTGGGGTCACGTAGGGCCGTCTCACCGTAGATGTCGATGACAGCCGCACAGAACTTCTTGAGCGACTCGAGCACCATGAACGAGCCAAGCTGGTACTTATCATCGAGCTCTTGAGCAGACACTCCCGACGTCAACATGCGAACCGCCGTAGCTATCTTCTGCAGCGGTGTGGCGCCTGGCAACCCTGTTGCATCCGGAAGCTGGACAAAGTAGGCACGGTGAGAGACAAAACCGACGATCTCGTCGAAGAGGCCAAGTGGAAGCTTAAAGTTGGTACGGAACATATTGCTGTCGTAGATAGGAGACGGCCTCAATAGTCGGCGAAGAGAAGTCGCCCATAGAGAGCTCGCTGTCGGCCCCAATAGTCGGCGAAGAGAAGTCGCCCATAGAGAGCTCGCTGTCGGTCGATGTTGGCTCGTCGTCACGGTTTGAGCCTCCCCGCACTGGTGTCTCCATCTTTCTCTGTCTCCTTCTTGTAATGTTCAAGAGGAACTGGAGCTCATCGTCGCCATCCATACATCCTTTCGACGACTTTGTGTGTGGTAAAATCGCCAGACTGACCGCCAGATCTGGCGGGAATTCTGGCGGATGATCAGATTTCGCGGGCCGCAAAAAATAGCGTCCCCCCGATGGGAAAAACAAAGCGCTAAATTTTGGCGAATAGCGCTAAACTCTGGAGTTTAGCGCTACAGTTGGGGATGCTCTTACCCAACCTACCGACAAAATTCAGGTTCCCATACCCGGCCCAAACAGCTGTTGGGTGGGTGGGTGCCGGTTGGGCGCGGGTACGGTTACCCAGCTGCGAGCTCTGATGGCTAGAGCTGTCAACGTTTAGGGGTCCAAACGTTTAGAACTGCCGCGGCCCTGCTTCATTTGAGAATATCTTGAATAAGAATACATATAACGGCGAATATTTACCCTTTTAACATATACATGATTTCTATTGGCTTAGAACTTATTCTCATAATAAAGTTATTCGGACGTTCAAAGGCAGAATTGCGGTAAACTTGAAGATTAAACCGGTACAAGATGATATCCAGTGGTTGGTCACAGCAAACAGAACATATTTCATTGAAATATGGAGAGTGAGCTAGCTGTTGCAGTTGTCTGTGTCCTGGTGTGCGCATTTGCGCTCCTCCTTGATGTGGATGGTACAAGCATGCGTGCTGATAAAAAGAAGGTATATACAGTAAGAACAGATTTCTTTAAACGAACCGACAATCTTTGGCAAGACGATGTCAGCTTTCGATGTGCTTCCCGTGTAGGATGTGGGTGCTTTGGAGAGCTTGTGGCTTTTGTGGAAGCCAAATGGTATATGATATAGACCAGCATATTATACTACAAGTGTAATCCAAACTCTTTAGGGAACAATCGACGGGCTTTTATTAGAGATAAGGTAGCTCTTGTATTATATTATCTCGGCTCGCGAGGGAGTCTGAAACACGCGTGCCAAACGTTTGGTGTTAGCAAATCTACAGGCTCCCGAGCACTAACTCGAATCATTTCTATGTTATACTGTAAACGAGAGCGCTTTGTATTTTACCCTAGACGTGCATGTGAGTGGTCCGAGGTATCGGGTGTGTGGAATCACCAACGTTGCTGGTGCCATCGATGGTGCGCTAATTAAGAGATCTCGACCAGCAGCATTTTGGGGGTGGTACTGCAGGAAAGGTTTCCAGCATACAATGTTATGGCAATTGTTGATGTCCACCAAAGGTTTATGGCTTTTTCAATACGTCCAGGAAGCTGTAACGACCAATCGGTGTGGAACCGTAGTCTAAATGGCATTTACGTGAAACAGCGACTTACCGAGTTAGAAAAATGGGCGGGTACGGCTAACCCGAAATTACTGTAGACAAAGTACGGGCAGCCCATGGCACACCTATTTTATGACGGATTTTTTGCGAATAGAAGACCCATACTATTAGAGGTGTTTTCCCAGAACCAGTACTTATTGCCCTCATCGTCTCAAAACCAGTACCTGTTCCAAAACCAGAACACCAGTAACTCAATGATTAAGATCCGATGTCACGATAGGATGCAGTTACACAGGACATGTAGCCGCAAAATCAGCACATGCAGGAGCCACACAAGGAATGAATACGCAAAAGGACGCGTAGATAACTACGAGCGCAAAAGAAGCAGGGGAGGGCGACAACTTCGCTGTCTTTCGTACAAATCCATCGGTGTTGAAGCGATCGATTGATATGAGGATGACACAAAAGTACGAACTTGCAAGGGCACGTCCTCCAATTGTGAGCTTTGACGTCCGTCCTTTATAAAGAAGTCACATGAATGTGCGTGGATTTTGCTCAAGTACGAATAGGTACTGGTTTTGAGACGATGGGGCCAAATAAGTACTGGTTTTGGGAAAAGCTCTAGTATTAGAAGCCCTACACGCTGACATTTAGAATGTTTTAGAAATAAAAGACCGATACAAATACAAGACCGCTGTGATTAAAAGTGGGTGCTATAACAGGAGATACCAGTACCGGTATCGGTATGTGCAAGGTTCTAAGAGATAGATAGGTGCGTGGAAGTACTCAGATGAGGTGTCGTACACGGCGCGTGAAACCCACGCCCGCCATGAAAAATGTATGCAGCTGTGTGCAAACAGCTTGGCGAGGAACGCCTGAATCGGTGGTAACCCAAAAAAGCAGTGATGGAAGGGCAAAACTAATGAGGGCCATTTCTAGGAGAGTGACTATCGTACCCGGCTGGAAAGGGAGCGGGTGAAACGGACATAAAAGGGCCAATCCACTCCAGTCGGGCACAGTAACACGTGCCCATTTCTAGAGAGGGTCGTTACATAAAAAAGACAACATGTATAGACTATGTGCCGCCCATGATGGGTCCCATCCTTCTGTTTTGTTTCAACATTGATCATACAAAAGATCATATAAAAATAGACCGTGTCCGTTGCATTGGAGCGTGTCCGTTGCAGAAAATTGTCGAAATAGAAGATGTTACTATGTTGTTTTATAAGAAAGAGACGCAGACAGATGACATAGTTAAGATTTTTATACGATGGAGGCGTCGACGTATGCTTATCAAGACTAACTCAAAGTTCCCTCAATTAAAAAAAGCTCACCACACCAACCTACTCGTCTCCATCCTCCCTAGCATCACTTGAGCTTATCATTCAAGTTATTATTCAACACCAATGAGGACGAATATTTCTGCTCAACTCAACGCTGCTTCACCCACTAGTTCTAGTCAGCCGATACCTTCGCCTTTGGTCGCACACTGCCAGTCGTATAGGGAAGCGTCACAGGACAACCGACCCCCTCTTGGATCAAGGCAGTGTCTTATATTGAGACTGGCAGCGATGGTACCTGCACACCCTCGGACGCGAGCAAGAAAACACAGAGACGCATCGCTGCGTTGGTAGACGCCGGTCAGGCCGTCACGAGGTGGGTGAACGCTGTGTATTGCTGGACGTGATGGACTTGTCGACGGCAGCGCCCGTTGACGAAGCGGTTGCCATGCTAAAGTAGGTGCCTAACACGCGCTGTAAAACGGTTATTTCCCCTTGCTGCTTGAGCAGCGTGCTTGGGCGCGAATCCCTCGACAAGAAACTCATTATAATCTAGTGCATGTGAAAATTGCAGATAAGCGCGGTGAGATAGCGGTATGAGTGTCGGCGAGCAAAACACACACAAGTGCACGTACCAACATGTCGACCAGGGCGCGAGCAGATGTGTCTGAAGCGCGAGCACAGCTACACCAGCGTCCACAAACACGCGTAAGATATCCGACAGACCCGCCGGCTCGTTGTGCACCTACGCGAGCAGGTCGTATTTCGTAAATCGCGGACGCGGGATGCTGCCTGTGGGCAGGTTGAAATCATGGCGCAGCCGATCCTTCCGAGTATGAGGAAGCGCGCGTTGACGTCGGCGTCGTCATCGTGGATGCCGTCGACCAGGATGCGTTGGCCGGTGGAGGGTGCAGCCTGCGTTGTTGCGAGCACTGCAGAGCTCTCAATCGTTACCCGAACCCGGATAAAATTGGTACCCGTCCGGGTATACTCGAGGTCGAGTAGGGTACGGGTACCCGAACGCATCCTCGGGCGGGTGCGGGTATACCCGATCCTGATGGGTTAAAGCTCCAATGACCCTCCCAGCCACTGCAGGCTCACAACACAATGACCCTTTCGGTGACCAGAGGGCCAAAGCTCCAATTACTTCCCAGATCTACTAGATAAACGAATAGGGCATCTAAAATAGACCCATTCATTAGTCTAATTTTTGATTTAAAATCCTTCAGACCTAAATCTTCGTGAACTCCCGTTCACTTAGAGTTCGTGTACTCCGAAGGAATCTACACAGGTCCGGGTACCCGAAAGAAGGAGTCGGACGGGTTCAGGTACCCGAATACCATCCAGGGGGCGATCGGGCGGGTGCGGGTACCCGGTTTCCTCCGATTGCGAGCTCTGGGGCACTGCGACGCTGCTTCTGCACGGAGATACAGGCGCCAGCGCTGTCCCACTTGCCTGGGACCTCCATCTCCAAGATTAACGCTGCGTGGACCTGCAGCAAGGCCGCGTCCGACACAATGTACCGGCAGTCGTCTGTTCGTTGTCCGGCACCGCACTTAAGCGCAGTAGTGGCTTACAACAAAATATCACGGCGATACTGAGTGGGCGTATAGAAAACTTGGCTAGCGCGAAGCTCACCGAGATCGACAACAGCCAGTCATTCGGCACGACGCAGTATTGAACCTCACGGCGAACGACCGCTTCCATTGCATCGATGGTGTGCGCATAGCCGATAGCCGTGATGGCTTTGCTAGCGTGTGTTGCCACATCAATCTGAACCAGCGGGGAGGAGGTTTCAACTACAACTTCGGCAACTGTGCCGCGAGCCCCACATATCCGATGAGTGCGCTAGTCGGTGCTGGAGATTGCCGTTCTTGCGGGGACGCCAACGTTGCAGACGCTATTGCTGCATCCGTTGAATGCTTTGGAGGAGACGCTGTGGCGGTAGCCGATGTCGTGAGCACTGCCTGGTCTGCCTGCGTCTTCGTTCTTATAAATTATAATTAGAGCTGCGAACATTCGCAAACAGCCCTCTATACACCCCAGACGTTCGTTTGGGTGTTTGGACCGCCAAACGTCCCTTGTACAACCTCTGAATCTCCCCTCTAATGAAAACTTGAATAATGTATGCATTGTTTGGAGTGGTCCACATAATGCTCCTACGTAGTTGAGCAATATAGTAAGGAATTGACTACGATCCCCAACCAGATTGCAGAACCGGGGCGTAGCCCCGGCACAAAAACAGGGCGCAACTAGCTAATACTATTTCAATAAAATACGGCAAATTTGTCTGCGGCTGTGTCGCGTTGCCCGACTACTACTACCTGGAGGATTTGTGTCAGTACTCACAGCAGCACCCACAACCACAAATTTCGTCGAGAAATTTACGACAACTACCCTGCAACTCGGCGAGTTATTGATCCTGCTGTCATCGATTTCGTAGACGAGCTCGTCAAGGCGGGATCAAAGGCCAAGAAGATTCTCATGTACCTACAGGACACGACAGGTTAATGCTGTTCATTTTGGAGGGGTATTGGTGCGTTTCTAACTGATATATGTGTACTTTGTGTGTTATACAGGCAAACGTGTTATTTTGCGGGATGTTCACAATCTGGTTCAACGACTAAAAGCCAAGCATCGAGGTCTCACTACTGTCGAAGACAGACTGGAGTCTGTGCTGAGAAAGTTCTGCTCTGTGAAAGGCAACAACGCTTCAATATTTGTGGACGACTCGAAAAAATACAAAGACAATCACGATGCAAACGGATCAGATGGGCCGTCTTTTTGAAGCTTTTCCGGAAGTAATCATGCTTGATTCCACGCATGGAACCAACGCTTCGAAGTATAAGCTTTTCAGCTTCATGATTGACGATGCATTCGGCCACGTGAGTACTTAATTTTATCTGGTGCATGGTTAGTGATCAGTCGGTGACTATTCGGACTTTGGTCGGGTAGTTGGTGATTGATTGGTGAACGCAAACATGGTTAGGTTGGTTGGTTATCAACGTGTATTACCTGTTATATTTGCTACTGTAGGGGTAATGCGTTCAGCACGCATTGGTCGAGAACGAGAGTCATGCGTGCATGAAAAATGCAATCAGAGCGTTCAAAGAGAACAATCTAGCTTGGGATCGGATTCGTGCCTTCATGGTGGACAAGGACTTTGGAGAAATTTCTCTGTTGGGCGGAAAAGGAGTTTCCCTTAGCTCGAGTGCTAATTTGTCATTTTCATATGAAGAAATACCTTAGAACTTAAATGTCGAAGGCGATACATGGCGATCGCAACGCAGTCGACGTAGATCGTGTCGAAGACGCGGTAGATATGATGGTAAAGGCCAAGGACGCAGACGCGTATGACCGCGCGCTCCGCTACATATATTACGTGGTGGATGGATATGATGAGCAGGGTGATCTCCCAGAACCGAAGCACCCCCTGCTGAACTATTTTCTTCGTAATTGACATTCCTGCAAAAAGAAGTGGACTGTGTACGAACGCGGAAACGTAGCACACCTTGGAAATCACACCAACAATCGGTACGTGACTATTGTTTCCTACAGTGGGTGGATAGTAAATCTAAAAGCTCGTGATTCTTTTTCATTACAGTCTTGAGTCTTCATGGGGCGCGCTAACTTCAGGGGGCGCGCTAAAGGGCATTCTCAAGCCACAAATGGAGCTTGACAAATGTGTGGAAACGCTCCATTTCCTGCAGTTCACAGCAGAGTTGGAGTATGCGTCTCGGTTCAATGTTCTAGGCTCGCGGCACTATCATGGCGCGGATGAAATGCTTCTTCGACTGGCAGTGATAGTCAGCCCACACGCGTTTGGCCTCGTTCGAAAAGAGTACGACCTTTTCATGAGTGGTACACTGTCTTACGAGGTCCGATGGTTGCAAGATAAACTGGTCCAATTGTGATCTGTGGGGACGGGTGACGAGTACATTGTGAATATTTCGGTAAGTTTATTTTTTCTTCAAACGGGTTGATATATATAAGTAACTAATGTATTGTATCATTTACACTTTTATGCAGTCGTACACATGCTCCTGTTTCTTATGAAGACTATGTTGCTTCCCTGTCGTTACACGATGTTTGTTCGATTGTCGATGAACAAGAACATAGCGATTGCTATAAACTACATCCACACGCGTTGGTTGGTGTAGGCAGAAGCAAACCGACCGGAGGAAGACGAGTCGGATGATGAATGTATCGTGTACTGCTTTCAAGATTCAAAACTCGCACATGAGGTATGT
>JAIKVB010000179.1:0-37862 GCA_024679045.1 Phytophthora brassicae | reverse complement strand
ATTTCTGTGATTCGAGCACCAACTATACTCTTACAAAGTCCAACAAACGCCGCCGTATTACCGGTCACAAGCATATTTAGTTCAACGACTGGGTGATTGTGTCCGGGATTAAAAAAACGCAGGCAGCGGGCTTGTAAAGTGTGCGCGCTGCTGCGAGGTGATCGAAAAAAATCCTACCAGACTACATTATACTGCGAGGATTGCTCGCATCCTGAGGCAAAATGTTTTCTTTGCCCGAAGGCACGCCGCACGTATGGCGGATTTCTGAAAACATGTTACCAAATATGGCATGAGGATTTTGACAGTGGGTCTGCGATACCAGAGTCACTTGGGAAGCGTGTCGTTCTGCGTAGGTCTGGGAAAATTGGAAAACGCAGACCAACTCGCCGTGAGCTGGTCCAGGACCAAGCAAGTGATGACGCAGACAACGAGGCCGAGGAAGAGCAAAAAACAAACGAAAGTTGATTCATAGTCGAAGTGATTGAATACACATTGATAATGCGTAGTTTTTGTTACCTCTTACACTGTCTTTCTCTGATGTTGTGACTGCCGGCAAAGCTTTGTTTTGCCGCATGTTTCATTAAAGTCGTAAGTTACTAATTATGAGATCTCCTTCAGATGCGAACGTCGTATAAGTTACAACCTAGATGTAAAAGACCTCTATCTTCCTATACATTCATCTTGGCCGCTCCTGTCATGGACAGTGCGTCCCCATACAAACTTCGTGTGTAAAAGGAAGTCGTAAGATACGACGTAAAATAAGCCGTTCCTGCATGGATTTTCCGGTAACCGAGGGGTTAAGAGAAAGAAAGAGGCGATCAATTTGTTCATCGAATGAGGTCACCACGCCTGTGATGCTGCTAGGATTCGTTTCCATAAGCGCACCCAGCCAGGGTCGGATCAAACCGTAGCTCATTTCGCCACTGATTTTTGACGAGCGCTGGTTGATGTGGACCACATCATACGCCTGTTTGTATGAGAGATGGCCAAAGGTGCTGCGTGCTGCTCCAATCACGTCCGGGACACGTGCGCTACCGGTTGGCTTCATGATGGCAGACGCGACGTTGTGTGCCAAGACTGTAGGCGGGTTACCGTGATCGCGCGGCTGGCATGTGTGATCCAGAGTCGAAGACGATTTTCGCACCCATCCTTCGGTACACATACGCCCTCGAACGATGAAAGAGCACGCAGTTATCTTGCATCTTACAGTGAGCTTTGCCTTGTTGCTGTCTGGAAACCTACAAGAGCGATTTGTCTGTTGTGTAGAGTGTTAGCTTGTTTCAAACACCTCCCAAAATGACACCATACACGTACCAACGCACAGGACGCCGCAACGGCAACCTTGAAGTCTGTCTTTGAAGGGAATACACGTCCAGACGTTATATCGTCTTCGATATCGCCCATCTTCTCAGAGGGGCGGGGAGAATGTTGACTGAGAGACTCAGCCAATGAGATCAGATGTATCGATTAAGTACGCATTATTGGGTACGCTCATACTACACAGTACGCCCTCAGTACAGCACACGGTTGAGGTGTAAGACACTGTTGGGATGTAGGGTACGGTTGGATGACAGTGTACGCTTATATCATATATCGGGTCCACTCAAGTAGAAACGTTGTAGAAATGATTCCATCAATGATTAGAAACTGTTTTTAAAATTAGAGAATATACCAGGGACAGAGTATGATTTGCGGCATGGCTACAGAGAGGACAAGTGTCTCACTCCGTTCATTCCAAGAACAGCATTTACAGGACCAAGCACTATGAAGGGGAAACACGGCGGCGTGATTTGCACGACCGCACTATAACTACAGGCAGGTTCGCCAGCCACTTTGCGACCAAACACGGAGGCGGTGAGTACCGTATTCAGCACAGAGACTTGTACGAGCGCGCCGTCGACGACCCGTCTCTGCTGGCCACCGAGGACAACGGTAGCGCCTACATTGTGGCGCAGCTGCGGACGAACACGGCGCGGTTGCAGGTGCTCGAGGATCTAGTGAGGACCATCGCCCGACCGACGGCGCCTCCGGGAGACTTGTCGTCGAATCAAGAGCAGTTGGCGTGCGAGGAAGTGGCTGAGGCTACAGCTTGTGAGGACTGCCAAGTTGGCGAGTCTTCTGAGGTGGGGGACCAGTAAGAGAAGCCGTCACCACCACCGATAGCAAAACCGAAGACGGGAGCGCTGCCACTCCGCGCACTGGCGCCGATGCCGAGCAGAAAGAGAATAAGGAAAAGCGGACGACCAATGAAATCGGGCGTCTCACTTAAGTACACTACGTACGTATCCTTACGTTACAGGGTACGCTACGGTTACAGGGTACGTTCGGGTTACGGAGCACACAACTGTTGTAGCATACGAAAGGATCATGCTATCTAGTTCGATAATCTCAGTAAACATGCCTCTTAAAAATGCTTTCAAAACACGGTAGCTTTCTTAAAATCAGGGCGAGTTGCCAGTTGATGAACGCGGGGGCCCCAAACCGAAGTATTTTTAATTCCAGGACCCCAAAGCGGATTTCCCCCTTGATAAAAAGAAGCAATAATACTATAATAAGCATTATCACATTTAAAGTGTAGGGTACGGTACATACACTCTAATATAGTATGTGTAGTATTAAATAGCTCGTTAAATGATAACTAGCAGAAAAATAAAATTCTAGATAAAATTCTAATTCACTTGTTTCAATTCCATACTTTACGACATTCACACTATGGCACCTCTCCATGCAGGTCTAATCAAGTAAGGTTTTGTCTTCATTAATAACGAAGGCCTCTCTTAAATAGGTGATGTATTGCAAAAAGGTACAAAAAACCTATTTTAAGATTCTAAGAAAACCTATCTGTAGTTACCCAGCTAAACCTAGCATCAGGGTGGTTTCACGCGTGCTTAGACAAACTGGTTTACTTGTGCTCGCGTCTAGGGAACTAAATTAGCTTTACCAGGCAATTCGACTCTGTTAACTACTGAGTGGGTAGATGTCCGACGTATTCTTGGACTCGTTGGGACTCAATTCATGATACAGGTGTAATTTTAGCGGAAATTACGAAAAGCTTGTCCTACTCCAAATCAAATTTGGGGGCAGTCCACTCCGTCATGGTGGCTTTTGCGAACATTCGCAGGAGGTTCGGGTTTACGGATAGAAGTGAGTAGTTTCATAACCGATATTATTTTTAGAGACAACCTAGACTAGAACGCGAGGACGCGAACCAGCTCGCTGGCCGACAGGAAGCTCATTCGCAAGTTTCCTTGTCTCGCTAAGCCTCCCCTCCATCACGCCCCCCACCGCCAGCCCGCTCAAGCCATGCAGAACCCATCTGTTTCTGTCAGCTCGCTCGCCTTCATCGACCCCACACACACCCCGGCCCTCGACGGGTTCACGTATTTAATGGTCACCAAGGTCCAGGGCGTGACTGCCACCGTGCAGAAGAGCGGGCCAGACGACAATGAGGAAATTTCCGAGTTCGATATTAAGTGCTCAAGTATTCGTCACCGAATAGTGACGGCTGAGGAGGGGGAATTCTGACCCGGGGCACAGGTCGGCCATCCAATCGCATTTGTGCACCCAACTGGTATCGCCTGTGACCATTGGGCCTACGGTCTGGTGTCGTGGTATAGAATGCAAAACGGGGCGGCTGTGCTGACGGTCTGAACCGGCGCTCAAGTTATTCAACTCCCACTCACAACTTCCCAGAATGTAATCGCCGTCGATCGACTTAATTACGCGCTAGGCACAGGTGCCACCGTCCACATCATGATGATGTATGCTTTCGAGCTGCTGGACCGTCAGAATGATGTTATCGTAGCGTGTGGCAAGAGCAGGTCCGGCATCTCCGCTAGTGTATTGTCAACAATGTTGAGCGTATCATTTGCGCCGGAAAAACATTCCACTGATTCGGCCCGATACGCTCGAAGTCGTCTATGTTCGACGTCAGCATATTGTCGACTGCGAGATGGACAGTCGCAGCAGCAACCCTCGCGACGTGTTTGTCGACCCACAGCTCACAGCAGTACTACCTGCGGTACCTGCGCATTCCTCAACTGACCCCCTACTATCTAATCATATGAAAATGACTTTCAGTGATTCAGACGACGAAGGCAAAACGGAGGATAGAACAGAGCAGGTGGGCATCAACTTTGTGCGACTACAGAATCAACAGCTTCGCAAACGCACACGCGACTCTGATGAAGTCGGTCCGGACCGTCTCTTTGTCGATGATGCCGATAGCCCCATACCCCAGCTGTCGCGCGAGGCCCAGGATTTGTCGTTTAGGCCGTCGCAATTGGAACGCTATGTATACGATGCCGTGGTCCACCCTTCACTTCGCGGTAAGAATGCACAAGCTATTTTAGAATCCGTTCAGCAAGGCCGACAAACGCTGTTTCTGGCCAATCCACCATTCTTTGACTCGCCTACAACTTCCGTTTCGGCATACGTGGGCTTTCATTAATGCATTTCGGACACTTCATTAAAGAGCTCGAGCCACATGAATCGACGGGCGGTGTTAACATGACCAATTTCGGACGTTCTAACTCTCTTCACCCAGCAACCCCGCCTTAAGACGGGGCCGACTACTATCGAAAATGCGCGGTATTGTCACGACCGGACGCTGCCAAATGCAACATGCTTGTATTTTGGATCAAGCCCAAGCTGGGCAAGTTTCGCAGCGAGATTATTGCCACAAATATACAGACAGCAGGGTTTATCAGCAAATAATTTGCCAGAAATGATGACCATCTCATGGAGCTACTTTAGTCCCAGCAGGAACTCCATAGCATCAAAAACCTCGAGAATAGCTCCAATCTCCCGGCCAAGTCATGCACGGGACCAACAAGTGGGGAAGCCGTCAACTGTCCCACATGAACTGTTGTCCATGCTGCCAAAACAGGGCAACAAGATGCTCTGCATGCGCTACATCTCCAAGAAAGGTTACAAAGGACCCGCGCCTGGTCAGTGCTTTGACCCCACAGATCTCACTTCAGACCCCTCGCCCTACCCGCCGACGCCAAGGCCTTCGTTGACAAGAGTTTCCTTGGGTTGGGTCCAGAGTTCCACGACCTGTGATGCCAGGCTTCGGTGTTGCGCATACAAGACGATAAAGCGGACGAGGGCATGAAGCAACGCAGTTCTGGAGCCCGAGATATATTTTCTGACCAGCCATAACCTACAACAACTGTCGATCAGACTAAGAAACGGTCATCACCACGGGTACATGCTAACGGAGAAGCGGGTTCAAGGGTACAGGCCCTCGACAATCAATCACATGTCAATCATTCCGCCACAGGATACAATTCGGGTTTTAGCCACCAGCGCTCCACAGCTCATACAAAGTTCATTCACTCTCAACTGGCCGTGCGTAGCATCCTGGCAACAGACCACATTCATCAGTATCAACGATTTGCCGCTCAATAGCGCGTGGATATGCCAATAACCTAGACCCAGCAAGGTGCCCAGCTGGATCGGCGCAGAATTCAAGCAGATTCGGAGGTGGCTCGGCGTTGTGGGCTATCATTAGCGCAGTTCGTAGAAGTCTATAGAGGTCAGACACCTGCCGACCTACGACCGAACAAGGATCTTATCGAACTCCCAAATCCATCTGATTTCAGTCTCTGTCCGTGGACCCAACGTTGGAATACAGTCGTTCGCGATGGTGTAGTACCGCTTTGGAAGCTGGACAAACCTTATTTTCAGGGGACCCGCCTCCGAACCACAAGTCCGTCGAAATGCACGCGAATCAAGTGCGAGAACACATCGTCAAATGCCACCAGGACGGTCGCTATTTAATCGTTCATGCAGATCTTATCGTGAGAACACATCGTCAAATGCCACCAGGACGGTCGCTATTTAATCGTTCATGCAGATCTTATCGATCAGTGGATCAACATATTTATCAGCACAATTGGTGTAGTTACGAAATCCAGCGATTCGACAGCAATTCGAGTCGCTAACGACTATTCCTTCCCAAATGGTGCAGCGGTAAATGATTTCACAGACCGCGTTAATTTTCCGGATATATCGTACAACCCACCCGGAGACATGGCGCACCAGATCGCTGATCTACGAGCCCGTTATCCTGGACATCCGATCCTGATGATGTTAGGTAATGTATCTGGCGCATTTCGTCATATCCCTATGAGTGTGCAACACGTGCACATGTTCGCCTTTCGTTTTGAAAGCATAGTCATCATCCATACCGCCTGTGGATTTGGCTGATGTGGTTCTTCAACTTAGTACTCGCTAACTGGGTCTCTAGTCAACCACCTCTACCAGCAGCAATGTCCTCATCATACTGTGGCGCCTGCTGACCCAAATCCGCTGGTCGGCAATGTCTGGTGCGATGACCACACTTGCGTCGAGATCGACACAAGAACAGGTGCATGGAAGCTAACTTTTACTTTGCCCTGATGGCAACAGTGCTGAGGCCGACTAAAATCAACGAAGAAAAATCACAAAGTGGTCGACTTTAACTAAGGCTGTCGGACTACTTTGGGATACAGCAGCTAGTACGGTGTCAGTACCCGAGGAGAAGATAGCACAAGCGAGATTGCGAATACAGAAAGTGTTCGACGAGTCGAATTGCTCACAATCCACAGTAAACAAGCTTCTCGGCAGCTTACGTTACGTATTACCGTGCTTTCTGGTAGCACGACCGTTCTAACAAAATGTTCCGGCATTTTCATCAACGTTCATGCAGGCCCATGTCCGACATAAACTGCCCCACGACGTACTAGACGACCTAAAATTGTTTCTGGCAGTTCTTGCTCACCCGTAGAAATTCTACGGTATTCCTGTCGTGTACTTTGCGAAACTACAGCCACCATCGCGCAAAGTAATGATGGACGCATCATACACAGGTTTGTGTGTGCTGGAACTTCAGCTGAAGCAATTTATCCGCGTACAATTCTCCGAGGCGGTGCGGCCCACAGTCGCAAAGTCCAAGTGGGTAAACTCAACAAATGTGAGAGAGCTGCTGATCGCGGCGCTAGCAGCTTTACACTGGTGTGCAGCGTGGACAGGCACAGGTTGCCGTCGCACTCATGGTCGAATGATGATCGACAAAACAGCGCAGTGGCGTGGTTGAACAAGCGATCCGCTTGTCAGCCAGTCGCTCGAATTTACAACAGATTAATCTTGTTGTTAGAGTTTCGATTCTCTTTTACATGCTCGGCAGAGCACAATCCGGGGGGTTGAACACCATGGCTGACGCGGGGTCTAGGGCCTGGACCGAAAATCATCCTATTCATAATATTTGGACTAACTTATCTGATTAGTGGACGCAGGTCAGCGTTCGGCCGCCATTCAAAGATCTCTCGAGTCTCTGGGAGATGATCTCCGTGGACACGCTGTGGCAGACACCACCGCTGGAAAATATTATACTAACTGGCGTCAATGGTGCGAGTTCTGCGGATGGCTCGGATGGTCACCGTGGCTCTTTCAACCTGGTCGGTCAGCTAAAAAGA
The DNA here is from genome assembly GCA_024679045.1 of Phytophthora brassicae. Classification (NCBI taxonomy): domain Eukaryota; phylum Oomycota; class Peronosporomycetes; order Peronosporales; family Peronosporaceae; genus Phytophthora; species Phytophthora brassicae. Next base: position 30,402 of record JAIKVB010000179.1, on the reverse strand, counting down.
AGTTAGGCTGTTTCGCAGTATAATGTTGGAAGTATGGCTGGAACAAGTCCAACCAAGGAAATTTCTACGGTGCTATCAAACTGAAATTAGCTAGCGTTCGCTGGTCGGCATATCGGGATCGACCTCACCTCATCCACGGCTTCACCATTCTGTTACAAGGGATAAAGCGTATTTCACCTCCGGTGCACAAGCTTCAGCAAATATATACTGCGTTCCTGCGACTCCTGTACACTCGACTCAATGTCCAGCAGTCCCAGCAAATCCTCTTGTGGGACAGTTCATTATTGGCTTCTCCTTCCTGTTGCGGAGGTCCGAGTACCTCAAGATCGGTCGGACACACCACATCTACTATCTAAAACTGTGCAACACCTTTTTTCGGACAGCGATGGAAGACCAACAGAAGCGGCGAATGCCACATCTGTGACCATCGGCCTGGAGGGCGCCAAGAATGGCCAGTTTGATCGAGGTTCCTGGAGAACCATGCAGCCACTAAGGGTAGACTGGCGAGTTCGGCGCGTTGCCTTGTGCATTGCAAAACTAATGCCACGCCTCGTACAACAGTGTATTCACAGGGCTCCCTACAAGCGACTGAAAATTCCGAATCGTAGGTTCTCCACCAGTACTCGTTTTTTAACAGTTGAACTAATGCCACGCCTCGTACAACAGTGTATTCACAGGGCTTCCTACAAGCGACTGAAAATTCCGAATCGTAGGTTCTCCACCAGTACTCGTTTTTTAACAGTTGTGGTTGAGTCTCAAACTCGTTACTTTCATCTCCGATTGTTCCTCGCACGCCGTTTGCGTCTGCAAGCCCTTGCTGCTCTACTATCTCCTCAATTGTAGCTTGTTGATTCAAATTGTACTCATCTTCCTCACTGAGTTCGACACGCATGCCGAGAAACTTTCGTACTTTCCCAAGGTTCTTTATCGACAGTGAGCTTATCACTTTGAAGAATTCTTCCACCAGATTGTGAAAAGTCGCGGTGACTAAAAGATCGGCCACATAGAAGCCAACTATAGTCATATTCGTTCCTTGGCGTTTGTAGTACACACATTGATCTGTCACGCATCGCATCTACCCAGCCTCCTCCAGTTTCGTGTGTAGCAGCTTGCTCCAATGTCTATCAGCCTGTTTCAGACCGTACCGCGACTTCTTCAGCTAATTTGGCCTTGCTGCTTACGCCAAACTGTCGTAATACTGTCTCCAAAATCTCTATTCCTTGAGGAGTGCACCGCTAAATTTCGAGGTCCTGCTCCTTTTCAGCCTTAACGTAGGCGGTTGGGATGTCGCCGTGCCCGGCTGGCACTCCCCAACGCCGCGCGGAACGAGAATTGCCTTTACGGTACTGAGCTCCCTCATCACTGCAGCAAATGTCAAACTGTAATAGATTCCGAGGAGCTGGTCGTTCCCACAGACCACAAGACGCGCCTTAAAGCCTTCAATGGCGCCGTCATCGTCCGTCTTGGTTTTAAACACCCATTTCGTGTGTAACACGTGGCTGCCACACGGGAGCACTACGACCTCCATACACCGTTGTTTTAGAGCTTCCCGTGTTTTAACTTTCTTTGCGTGACTTGCCAATATTTCCTCGTATTCACCGCGCGGATGCTATTCACAAAATCACCCTGAACGCCCTCAGCACCGGACTCGTCCATATCCTCACTGCTTTCCTGATCAGCACTCTTCCGTGCTGCAGATCTCGTGCGGTGTGCTTCCCGCGCCCAGCTGCTCCTACGAACCCAACCATTTTTCTTCTTTTTGACGCTGCCGTCGTGGGATTTCCCGCGTCATCGCTCGAGCTGTCCAGCTCGGCGAGGTGCACCCGTCGCAATTGTTCATTTGCTCTTCAGTAAGAGTTTCTACGTTTCCATACGTGCTGATACTATCACGACTTTATCCCTCGGGACATACACTCGAAAACTTTTCATTTCGTCACTTTTGCATATGACCATGCCAGCCTTTCCGCGCTCGCCAGGGGACTTATTCTTTGCATCTCTATGCACCGTAACACGACTTTATCCCTCGGGACATACACTCGAAAACTTTTCATTTCGTCACTTTTGCCTATGACCATGCCAGCCTTTCCGCGCTCGCCAGGGGACTTATTCTTTGCATCTCTATGCACCGTACACGGTGAACCAAATACAACGATACCACTCAGATCCGGGGAAATCTTCGTGAGCTTTTGCAGTGGCGACTCCCTGCCCGGAATAGCCTTGCTTGGACTCCTGTTCAAGATGTACGTGGCGTACTCGGCCGCGTCGCCCCAGTAAGACAGCGCAAGACAGCACCCAAAAATCATACTCCGAACCATATTTAAGACCGTCATATGCATACGCTTAGCCTTGCCATTACTGGGTTGATTTCTTGGCTTGCTGACTTGCCTGGCTATTCCCGTCTCCCTGCAGAAAAAATCTAGAGTCTGGTATTCGCCTCCTCCGTTGGTCCACAGAACGTGGATGCGACAGTTGAACTGTCATTCTAAAATGTCCATAAAGTGCTTAAATTATGGGGCGCGATATCTTTCGTTTTGGCCAAATTAATTCTGCAATAGTTAGTGCGATGTCTATGAAATTGACCATGTATCTGTTCCCCAAGCGATCTCTGGGTGTCATCGGCTCTTTCAAGTCTGAGCAAATACTCCGCCAATTACGTCAATGGGGGTGTTCTACAGTACTTTGCGTGACTGTGTTTTTTTGTCTGCTTCCCCTGCGCACAGGTCGGAACCTCGTCCATGAGGGTGATCCCGGACGCTGGGTCCTTTGCCACTGCAATATTGTGTCGTAATGTAGATGTCCGAGTCTAGAGTGGACATGCATGAGAGATCCTCTCTGCACGCCCCCCCACCTCCTGCTCGTTCTATGTGAGTGCCGATATTAATATGTCGTCCGTTTTCCCCGTGTTGCTGTATCCGCGCGCACGCACAACTAACACGTTGTTTGACTTTTTCACGTCGAAAACGGCCGGCCCGTCGTTGATAGCTGTAAATACACGGTGTCCGCCACGGTACGCTATTCCGTACCCTTTTGCTTCTAAGAGACCTTAAGAAATAATATTTATTTCTAGGTTTTCCGCATACTGCACGTCCAGCAGCAGCACCTTGGTCGTCTTCTCCAGCACTGTTGCCTCAATCAATGCTTCCTCGCTTACCGATCCTCCGAGATCCACCGTCAGCGGCGATGCACTCGCTTGTGAAGCCCTCGGCGTCCTCCAGCAGGTTGGCGTCGTTCACGAGATGGGGGCTCGAGACGCTGTCTAGGATCCACAATCCGTGGCCTAGACCTGATTCCTTTACGGCCAACACGAAGTCCGCGTCGCCGTTCCCGCTCCACTTATTTTTGATACTGGTGCACGCTACCTACCGGCTCCTGATTTTCCGCAATTACAACACTTCCTAGTGTTATGTGGTACGTGTCTGGATGTTTTTCACACCCCCCTGCACATTTGTTTCCCGAGCAGCTCGATCTCAGTCGACTGTGCAAAATGTGACAATTCTTCAACCTGACGCATGTCCGTACGCGCCAGGTTCAACCTCGACAGCATCGATATTCTCATGTATGTGTCCGCGTAGTGGACGGTGTTGTCCGGTACGAGATTGTCTGCGCCCCCGCACGCCTCGCTCACCGCCACCAGGTACAAGTATCCAGCTTCTCTTTACGCTTTTCGGAGCAGTAAAAATCTTCATGCTCTGGGCTGGCGTGATCTTGGTGGCGAATGTGTTGAGCTCCTGTATAGCGTGCTCCAGCGTGGGCTGCTCCTCCCACCATCCCTCAGCCTGTCGGTTGTATTACCTCTCCGCCATTTTACTCAGGTGGTGTCCCAGCACGTCAACCTTATCGTCTTCCGTCCACGGGAAGCGCTGACCCGCTTCAGCGAATTGTCTCTGGCGAACGAAACGCTTACTCCATGACAAGAATCCGCTCCCTAAACCCTGGTACAGCTCCTTGCCGTCGAATGGACGAATGCCGAGCTTCTGTTGCCGAGTGTCTTGCACTCGGGCGAGTTCGGTCCAGGTGGGTGGATGTGCTGCGGCGTGACTGAGCGGTACGACCGCGGTGGCACAAATTACTGTGGCAGCGCCGGTTGTGGCGCCTGTGCCATCTCGACATTCGCTGCTGCGTTCTGCATACCTTGGCTGCCGCATACCGATGTATATGGCAGGCGAGAGTACCGGCGATTCCCGCGTCGGTGACGTCATGTCCAGGGCTTAACGACGCATCGCCCTCCCTTGCCTTAGTGACGAACCAAACACACTGACCTCGTGGTCCTTGGGCCGCTCCTTCTCCCCCAGCCGCTCCTGCGACACCTCGAGGTGCTCCATGTGCTTTGCGAGTCCTGCGAGAAGATCTAGCAGCTACTCCTGAGTGTCCCTTGGTTCTTCTCCCTCTATGACTTGGTGCTTCTCCCCGTATGGGCTGTTGGTCCTTTTGCGACTGGTAGCTTTCGGCTGCTCGAGGGCTTCGTCCACGGCAATGGCATTATCTGTCGGGCTAACAACATGTTAGATGATGAGGATATGCCGTGGAAGTAGTAGTGTTCATTTTAGTGTTGCTATGTCTTACCGCGTCATGTTCCTGACGCACCTTCACCACTTATCATATACCACACTGCCCATCCTAAAGAGTCGGCGCCCGAATTGGTCATCAAACCGCGGTTCAGCTCATTTTACTATTAAAATATCTCGGCAATTTCACAACGCCGTTCCATCATCCCAATGTGATCTACGTAAGCGCCTTGGCTTGGCTAGTATATTACACAAATACTACACGGACGACGCCTCGTAAAGACGGCAACCTCGTCGCCCCATTTTCACAGCGCATGACGCGCTGGTTGTCTTTCTTCGCTAAATACAGCTTTAAGTCTAACACAAGCTAGCAAATAACAGTTTCGCTGATGCCCTCTCCACGAGACCAGACTACGAGATGGAGAATCCAAATTTTGCTGCTGTATCACTATTCGAAGTTTCCTCACAAGACACTTTTACCCCCTCCACTAGATGAATCGCCGCCTCCTTCCCATGTTGCCGCATCACACTCATCAACCATGTGTAGCTCTCTTTGCACCACTTGCTGCCAATAAAAAATATGCATTTGTAAGAAAATTCAGTACGGTTGGTTTCTTTTAAAGTAAAATCAAGATGAGGTACCGGGGCTTTGCCGTCGTCCGGCAACGATAAGGGCATCTATAGCGCCACATGCGAAAGAACCACAGGAACATTTATAGAACCGCTATGCAGCCCAAGACCAACACTCGTGTACTCTCCATACTTTATTATTAAAATTATAATAAAGTTTATTAAATAAATGAACGCAACCTATATTAGCCCATATGTAATGATGTAGTCGAGGTTTGTCGAAGACACTTCTCGAATTGGCTCGTAAAGCAAAAAACTAAATGGCAAATGGTACGTGTCCGTCACTCTCCTCTCTGCATTTGCCACCTCTTCGTGCTCTTTTCGCGTTCATGCTTAATTATTCTAATATCTGACACTGTCATCTCTCAATTAATACTTTCCCACCCTCTTAGCAGTGCTGGACCCGGAGCAATTCTACCTCGTACGAGGCGCTCAAAACAGTACGTCCCCTCCATTTTTATCAAGATAAAGGGGAGTTTAACCTTTGTTCTTATGAAACGTATTCCCGCAGTCGAAGCCGATGAAGTGGACTACCGCAACCTCATGACCCAATACAAGCTGAAGCCGCAGTTGGCCAAAATGGCCGAGACGACGCTGCCCAGCACATACCATCACTTGTTGCGTGGCGTGGGCGAAGCTCGTAACTCTCTCACGTCTGGGGAGATTAAGGGCGATCTTGTAGCTCTATTGGAGGGTGTACCTTTCGACCGTCCTATTGAACCGCTGCCAGAAAGCGTCGTCAAGAGCGCTCTACAACTTCCGGCGGGTAGTAAGAGTGGCCCCGTCTTGCATCCTCTCAATAGTCGCAAGACGTCGGGACTTATCCATGCGCCACCACCTACCGCATCGGAACGAGCAGCTCACTCGGAGAAGCAGAAGGGAAAAACTAAAGACGATAAAGAGCGTAAAGAGAAGAAGGAGAAAAAGAAGAAGAAACGAGAGAGAGATGACGCCAGTGTGCTACAGAAACTGCTGGCACCTCTGGTGACGGAACTCCGCGGACTCACGTGGTCAGGTTGGGTCGTGAGTGGGAAAGCAGGAAATCCGTTCTTGCAGAAGTTCACTAAGGACAACTGCAAGCGACTGGGTGTACCCAATTACTTTGACTACGTTAAGAGCCCAATGGATCTGACGCGAATGAAGGAGAAGGTGGAGCACGCAGAGTACACGAAGATCGATCAGTTCACGACCGACATTAAGCTTATGGCTGCCAATGCCAAGACGTTTAACCGCGTTGGCGAGCCGGTTCATCAAATGGCCATTGAAGTCGAGCAGCTCTATATGTCCAAGCTGCCGACCTATAAGAAAATGTTTGAGGACTTGCAGCAAGAACGTAAGAAGCGCAAAAAAGACAAGAAGAAACGGAAAGACAAGAAGAAGGACAAGTAGACAGAGCTTCAGGTATGGCAATTTGGTTAAAGTTCTTTATTCCACCACGAGCTGCAGCGTCTCTTCTCCATGTTCCTCCTCCTGTTTCCTTCTTCCTCCCATCGTAGGGTCCAGTTGGGGTGTCGTAGGCAGCCACCAGTAGCAAACATCGCGACCAAAGTATACTGTTACATTGTGTATGAAGTTGCAGTCTGCTAGCTCTCCTCTTCGTCCGGACAGATACTCGAGCGTTGTCTTTCCCTCTCGTAGTAGCCAGAGATGGAACCCAAAGTAGCCCGTGAGCAGTAGCCCCACACCCAGCGACAACACCCAGGAACATTTGAGCAGCGCCTCGTAGTGTTGAAATTTGTCGTTCCATACGAAAGGAGACACCATCACATTGAAGAAAAGACAGCTGAGTGACGTGTAGACGAGGAAGAGCAGAAAATGTTTCTTGTTACTCCATCCAACGCAGTTACCCGTCCAGGGACAGTGATGGTCCATACGATACACGCATTTCTTGCACACGGAGCAGTGATGAACATGTGGCGTTTTGTTGGCGTCGCAGCGCTCGCAGTAGCGACTTACAGGCTCGTGAGCGTTCAAATCGTGGTCATTTGTGGGTCTTTTGTTGGCGGGACGGAAGCACGCTTTGTTGGCGTCGCAGCGCTCGCAGTAGCGACTCACAGGCTCGTGAGCGTTCAAATCGTGGTCATTTGTGGGTCTTTTGTTGGCGGGACGGAAGCACATGGCGCGGAAGTAGCTCCAAAACATCAGGAAGGTAGAACAAGAGTAGAGGAAGTTGAGTAGCAAACTACTGTGAGGGCGAAGGATACAGATCCATGTGCCCAGCTTAAGCAGCATGAGTCCGACCGCGACGGCAACGAAGCCTACGCTCATACTACAGTAGTAATTGACAGTGAACGTAACGGATACTTGTACTCTTAACGGTTAAGTACGATATGATATGGCTACATCTGTGATGACATGGCTACATCTGTGACGTGGTGCAGACGTTTAACCTTTCATGCGCTTGAGGACGTCCCAGTAGACGTCCATGAAGACGTCAGTGTAGATGGTCCCGGAGACGCAATATTTACTGATTAGGCGCTTGAGCATTTGAACGTTGTACTCTTGTGTGCCTGTGTGGAGGGTGCATGCGGGTAAGTCCAAAGCGGCAAGGGGGGCGATAAGTTTCGTGCACGCAGTGTTGGAACACGGACGAACACTTGTCGAACAGGCTGCGTAGTTGACGTTGCTCTTCAGCGGCTTCAGTATCGACATCAACTCCGTTTCGTTGCATGCTGCGATCCTTGGGATGGCGGTGGCTGTTGAAAGTATTGACACAATTGTAGCGACCAATAGGACAAAGCGCAGCATCAACATGGTCAGAATTGAGTACACTGTAGTGTATCTTGTGCTTCAAGAGGTGAGTTTGAAAGTGAAGAAGTAGGAACAGTTTTTGAATGAAAATCTGGTGCAAGCATAAATTCTTGCACCGTCAGCGGGAAAGATGTCAGCCACTCGAGTAGTTCGTTCTCTTTCCCTTTGAGTTCCATCGACCTGTTTTGAAGCGTTCGTCATTCCTTAGAAGAAGATTTTCTTCTACTGTTAAGTCTGTTTAAAGTAAAATACAAGTTCACGTGTGCGTTAGCACGACTTCATTGCCCATTAACCATTGGCCACTAACGTCTGCAGGGGAACCAATTACGTCACTCACTACTACCAGCACCCTTGATAGGTAAACCCGCTTCTGCTTGGTCTACAATCGTCTTTCCTCAAGCATTTGGAGCGATCATGGGAGCAGTTGGCTGCTGCGATGGGGTTCCTTGCTTTCGCAACGCACGGTCTACACGCGCACGTCTGCCCTCCTTAAATCCACTGCGTTTGTCACCTTGAGCACTGCTGTTTTCGTCGTTCGTGCGTGGTTTACGAGGACGACGTGGCTTCTCTCCGTTCGTGGGGGACCCGTTGCCAGACTTGTCACCGTTACTATTACTACTCTTCTCCCTCCAGCGATTCTGACCTCGACGACGCTGAGAGTTCTTTCCCCGAGGACTGTTATCTTCCGAACCAGCCTCCTTCTTCTCCTGGACAGTCGAAGTTGACGGTGATGGTACACACTCACTTTCAACCCCAACAGTTGCCACCGGATCCTGAGTTGCCACTTCAACTCGCTCTTCAATCACTCCTTCATTAATTTCATCTGCCATTTCGCCCTGAACCTCTTCCTGCGATTCAATCGTCTCAGCATGCTCCACCGTCCTATCAGATTGCTCCTCTAGCTGTGAGTCAGCGAAGAAGCTAATCTCTGGCATGGTATTGATCTCTTCAGGCACAAGAGGAATATCTGGCGTCTCCTCCTCGACCTCATCAGTGTGAACAGCATCAGAACCTTCCTCCACCGGTTCCTTTTCTGTCTCTTCCTGCTCGTTCTTCCCTGATGAAATGGTCACCAACTGGTCGACAAACGCCCGGAGGCCGCTGTACGTCGTATCACACGCAAATACCTTGTCACTCTCTGTCAGGTACTTCTTCGCTTCTTCCAGTGACTCCATTAGATTCTCCTCGTACGAGAGCTCAGCCGGTGGGCGCGTATTGCCAAGTAAAACCTTTGAGAAGAAATCCAACACCATTGGCACCTCCTTGCCTAGTGCCTGGTGTAAGTTCACCACGTGCAGTGTCTTAAGCAACTCAAACACATTGGCAAAGTCGTCCACTTGCTGCTTCTGCTCCTGAACCTCCTCTTTCTCCTCTTTCTCCTCGTCCTTCTGCTCCTGAACGTCCACCTTCTCCTCCTTCATCTCCTCAACTGCAGCAACCTCCTCGTCAGTTGCAGCAACTGAAGCAACTGAAGCAACTGCAGCAACGGAAGTCTCTTCATTCAACTTCTGCTCTCCCTCCTGTCGTCAACTGAAGCAACTGCAGCAACGGAAGTCTCTTCATTCAACTTCTGCTCTCCCTCCTGTCGGAAAACGACCAGAAACTGCTCGCGTAACATTTCCAGCTCCACCACGAGCTTCTCCAGCGACGTTTTGTTGCTCATGAGCTCCAATTGTTGCGCATTCAGCACTTTACCCTCCTTGGTCTTGGCCTGTTCCAGCGTCTTGATTTTTTCAAGCTTCTTACGGTGCGAGCGAATCCTCTTGTATAGAACACTTAAGTATGGGTGGTCACCAGATAAATTATTGGCAGCATCCTCCATCTCCTGAGTTGCAGCAACTGCAGCAACAACCGCCTTGATCGTGGCCTTCTTGGTCTTCTTTCCCGAGTTCGAACCGCTACTCACAGAGTGCACAGGAGACTCAGACCGACCTTCAACAACAGCTCTGGACTCGATCTTTTCGATGCTGGGGGTCTCACTGGTCATGGTGCTCTCTGGCTGCAGGACGGGTCCACGAAGCCGACGCGTCAGGCTCCTTCGATGCAAATCGAGAAATGAATCCAAAACGTGGCGAAATCCAAATAAAAATGGTGTAAAGAACACAAAATGCAACGTTACGATCTATGGAAAATGATGTGAGATACACTAAATGCAACCTTAAACAGCCTCCGTGATCTCGTCCACGATGATCTCGTCCACCTTAATACCGAACGTCCCGTCCCCGATAACGACCGTCTCGAGCGTCGTTGTGGACATCGGAGGACCAACAACAGCAGATTCGGTCCTTTCTACAGTCTCCGCCTTGGATTCGTCGTGATTTGACACTAGCTCACGCTCTTCATCTACAGGTTCAAACTCTTCAACTTCAACGTCTTTTTCAATGATCAACGTGGCCAACGTCTCTTCATCCACATTGGAAGCTTCAATCTCCGTATTATCAGCTGTTTCCATCACTTCAGTCGTCTCAGTCTCGTCTTCGTGGGTCGGTTGATACTCAATTGGCGGTTCCGTCTTAAGTCCTTCGTCTTGTGTTATCTGATCACTTCCGTTATCGACCGTAGCCGGCATCTCCATAGCGACTTCTTCAAGAATCAAGCCAAGTTGCTCTTTCAAATGGGGACACACAGCGTCAATCACTGCACATGTCTCGTCGAACAGCGTTTCGTTGCTTCCTTCGGTACTCACACGTTCCAGAATGTCTTCAGCTTTCAATACCAACAGCAAATTGTACAGCGACTGTAACGTCGTTTCAAACACGACACTGGACTGTTGAGCTGAAGAAGAGGGAGATGTACAGCGACTGTAACGTCGTTTCAAACACGACACTGGACTGTTGAGCTGAAGAAGAGGGAGACCTTGAAGCTATCAGCTTGTTAGCTAGTCGTCGCAATACGTTGAGCCACAGTTCCGGGAAATCAGATAACTCCATCAGCACATTCAGATTGTGTAGGAATGTCTTTGAGCCACAGTTCCGGGAAATCAGATAACTCCATCAGCACATTCAGATTGTGTAGGAATGTCTTCGACAACAGTGTGACACTGTACAGAGGTGCTTCACGCGTCATCTTGATAGTCCCATCATTGACTTGGTCATCAAAGGCAAAGATAATGTCGTCAAAACACTGTTTCCACGTGTCTTTGGCGATTGGCACTCCAGGTAACAACAGCGAATTGCGCAGACAATCCCAAGCTGTCTTTGCTACTGGTGCTCGATCATCATTCAGGTAATCCAGCATCACGTGCATAACTTGCAGCCACGAAGTCGCATTCATCTTGTACGTATTGTCACTGTTAGCGAGTCCTTGTAGCAGTTTCAGCGCATCAACAGCATACGACGTTCGATGACGAACAAATCCGCAGCAGAGAGACAACCACGGAGTGAAGTTGTCCTCTGTTAAGTGTCCTCCTTCAGCGAGTACAATCACGCTCTCCCAACAAGCAGAGCGGCTATTAATGTACTCGACCACATTCTGTAGAATCCCTAAGAGAACTTTCCAGTCATGAAAGTCGTTCATGTACACCAAATTCGCCTTGAGTAGCATCGTAATTCCGGATGCAAGTCGGTCACTTAGTGCCTTGTACATGTCCTTGTCCATTGTCAACAATAGCTCCAATGTAGCCATAAGTTTAGGACGCACTTTCTCGTCATGAAAGAGACGAATACTTACACGTAGAATATGAACAACTACACGTTCAACCAGTCCTTGCATGTGAAGCTCATTCAAAGGCGTAGACAGGATTCGTTTCGCGTACAAATGGAAGGAATCCCACAAGTTCAAGGGCAAGATGCGATGAGAATTGACCAGAATGATGTCCACACTTAATTCCAACACCAAGATGGCGTTTTCCTGCATCATCGCGTCAACTCCCGAGTCCGACGCTTGCATAATACACTTGAACGGATCCCGACACGAGATCAGCGTCTCTAGCAAACTTGTCAATGATTTTTCTTGCAGTTTGCGAGTCAAACGAAGCCAATTTTCCTTCTCGAGAATTCCACCGCCGAGCTTTATCACCTCTTCCCGTAACATTTTATTCACCAGAGAGAAGCTTTCGTCCACTTTCTCCTCTTCAGCCCAGAGATAATTGGTTAGAGAACCCCAAAGACCACTATTACCACTCTGACCTTGACTTCCATAGGCTGTACCTTGACTGGCTTGCGTCATCGTCTTCATTCGACTACGAATTGCAGCTTGCCGCTCTGCTTGTCTTCTCGAACGCTCTCGAGTCTTCCCAGACAGTCCACTAGCGCTTTGACCACGACCTGGAGACAACTTAGGCGGAGACGGAGCGTGGATTGAAGAGCCTCCCTGCATCGGAGGTAAAGGAACGCCACGTGAGTCCACGAAATCGTCAATCTCAACCAATGACGTAGGGACAGCATCCAGCTCGTTAAACATGAGCGTACACTCCACCACATTCGCCCATCCCTTGCGGAAATACTCGCTCTTGTTCTGCACAAACTGGAACAGCAATTTAAGTGACAGAAGAGCTCGACGAGTCTTTGCCCCTTGCACCAGATCTTCATCAATCGATCCACTGGATTGCTGTGGAGCCGCCAACACTTCAATTTCCGAGCCATCGTCCTGTCGACGGACAAGTCGTTCTCCAATTGTTGCACCAGATCTTCATCAATCGATCCACTGGATTGCTGTGGAGCCGCCAACACTTCCATTTCCGAGCCATCGTCCTGTCGACGGACAAGTCGTTCTCCAATTGTATCTGTTGATCCAAGTTCCGTAACGGATGACAGAGACGCCGAGCGCTTTAACACAGCGCTAGAACTCGGCGGGACGTACACTTTTTCGCCGCTTAAAATGCCGTGAGCAAATGTGAGGAAATATGACGCTAGCGCTCCCATGATTTTGTTGAATTCGTCCGACATATCATAATAAAGCATGATCTTCGCACAGTTGCTGAGACCTTCCAATGAACGCTCCATATTGTTCAAGTCGCATGTCCTCTCGAACGCCAGTAAAATGCTCTTAATTGTGCTCTCAGAGATCAAATTGAACATATCTTTCTCGTACAGACCAGCGCGTAGCTTCAGGATGCTCGTGTTGGATGTAAAACTCGCTCCAACCACGTTCTCCGACCGTTTGAGGACGCCATCCCACTGCATTGAATAGCGGTCTACCGTCGAGGAAGGAGACTCCATAAAGTCCGACACATCATGTTGCATCTGAATCTCCTTCTCTAAGATGTTGTAGTACAAATCCGTCAGATATTCCGACGGTAAATCCTGGCCAGCGTTGATACCTCGATTGTTACGGATAAATTCCTCCACCGTCATCTTCTTTGCGATATGGTCCGAGTGCAAATCCGTATTCAACATAATAATACTGAACGACAGCACATAAGCCGCATCTGCATCAGCCAAAGGCCCAGACGAACCTGCTTGGAGATACAATTGCTTTGAAAAAGCTTCCATCATCCGATCAATTTTCTGCGCCTCTCCTGGTAGACGGAACTTTGCCAGAAACATTCGAAGAGCTTCATCCAATGACAGAGCAGAACGGAAGTCAAACATCGCACAGTACGCGTCTCGAACCGCAGCATTAAATGGGTACTTTTCGACTGGTCCATCACCAATGTAGTCGCCAATGAGCGTCTTGTTGAGTCCTGGAGTGTGTAGTAAGAATGAAGCTACTGTTTCAGGCGTTACTTTCTCTGGTAAAAGCCCAATTTGCTGAGAGAATGCCATCCAGTTCTTCTGATCGTTGTTAAACTTGTCTGCAGCCAATGCGTAACGTTTCTTGATATGTTTGCGTTGCTGCAACACTTCAGCAGTTCTCTCTCGTGCAGTATGTAGCCATGCAAGTTGATCTGCTGGGTTGTCGGTCTCACCCTGTTCTGAATCCGAGTCACTTTCACTACCTGACATGACGAGATGCATGAGATCCCGAACTGAAGACATCGGAGAGATATCGTCCATTGGGAACTCGCCAGAAGAGCTCTCTGTACCAGGTGAAGCTCCAGCTGTAAATCGTGCTAAATCGGACCCTTTTAGGCTTAAAACACCCGAATTACTTCCAAAGGTTCTGGAGCCTGAGGTTCTTGCTGGAGTATTTAAAGGACAGCGACGAGCGATGGATTCAATGACAGCCAATAATCCCTCAAGACACAATAGCGTAAGTGCGTTCAAACTACCGTCAGTCCCCGACATGGATTGACAGTTCTTCGCCAAAGATTTGCATAGCACTTCGAACAAGTTGGTACAGTGGACATCACAGTCGTAATTAATGTACAGATCCAGCATAAGTGCCGGTTCACGACAGAACTCGAGCAGAGATTCCAACGCGAGTTCTTTCTGCTCATCCGAACATGAAGGCGAATCAATGATCCGCATGTGGACACTGGTGAAAAACACTTCCAATTGGACTTTCAGGTGATCCTTGATCGAGTTAAACAGGTTAAAGACAACACGTAGCGTCAGTGACAAGATGCCGAGCTCCTCCGTCTCGGAATTCTGCAGTAAAAACTTGGACAGATCTCCCTGTAGCACAGACACTAAGCACGGATGATTTCCTAGTCCTGTTCCCGCTGTCTCTAACACAACATTGATCAATCTCAGTCCAAGAACACACGTCATCTCTTCGTTCTCAGTGGGGGAGATTAACCCTGAAACAAAGTGCAGAATCCGTTCCAGTAGTGGGATACCGTACGGTTTATCTGCTGCTTTCGTCACGTCTAGAGGCGCCGGTGGTTGCTCCTCTTTCTCCATCTCCATCTCCAAACTCTCGTCAAACTCTAGAAGTATTTGCTGCTTCTCTACTTTCGGTTCCTCCACCTGCTGAATTTGTACCTTTGTGTGTGACTCCAACTCGTCAATGCGGTCGAAGACTGTAAGTACCAAGTGGGAAAGTGTGTTGTCTGCAGACCTACACAAGTGCATGGAGGATCTCGGCTGGCAACGGATGCTGTAGCACAGTTGCAGCATCTTCCAGAGGTTTTCCCCCGAGATTAAATGGCCAGCCTCACAGCGAACACAGTACTCTACCAGCTCCAGCAGCTTCATAAGCACAGCTTCGTCATCTGCTCGATGGGTTTCTTCAAAGCGACACTTTGACACACAGACAGCGATGCGATTGATGGCTACATCGGCACGTAAAGAGTCACCGGTTATGAGGCCATATAGTAGGAACTTGTTAATCGCTGAGATAGCCGCCCCTGTGATGAAGCCACTCGTGCGCTCCGACTCGATGACCATGACGAATGGAAGAAGGTACGTGACGGTGTCCACGTCCGTCAACTCCGTGACCGACTGCAGCTCGTAGTGAAGCTGCTTGAAGGCGCGCATCATGGGCGACTGTGTAGACGCTGGAATCTCCTGAGAGAAACGGTCTGCGCTGGCCCAGCGGGCGTTCACGCGCATCATGGACAGCACATTGTGGATCTCGCCCTTGACGCAGTTCATGGCGAAGTGACGTGTTGAAAAAGTCGGATACCGGTATAGTGAAGTTGTGCTTAAGTTGTTTTAAATTGCGGCAAAAGCTGCATATAGTGAAGTTGTGCTTAAGTTGTTTTAAATTGCGGCAAAAGCTGCTAAATGATCCCTCCCTTACATAATATCCTGCTATATTTGATATGAGTGCATATCATCATCTCACCGACCGTACTTAAGTGCGAGTCATACACAACGTAAGTAAAAGGATACAAATCATCCGCATATCCAGTATAGTCTATTAGGATATTCTACCACTCTGATTGGTCGGATGCTAGGACGGATTTCATCCAGGAGAGCGCAGCGAGCACGCCTGTAGTTTGCAACCCGTGTGCGCAGCACGCGGATGCAAACCTAAGACGAAGGATGCGTGGCTATTCAAGCAAAGGCGAAGCCAAAGCGGGTATAGGGTTGTAACCAGCGAGCTTGCGAGCCGCTATGGGTTAAAGGATTGCGCGGTGCGCATAGATGGTTGATAGAAATATGGTTTTACCCCTCCGTTTCGCGGTTTATGTACAAGGTCGGAGGTTGGAGACGTGCTGCTATGGATGGTGTCGGTTCCCAGTCAAATGTATACAAAACCTTGATACATGTTGTATCCCTGTCTGCTGCTATAATATAGCATAATTATTTGATACCAAAATGGGCCAAATTTGATACATAAAATGGGGCTATAATATAGTGTAAGTAAGAGCCACAACACGATAATCAAGACGTGTTTTGTATAGATTCGCGCTTCTTGGCAACGATTCCTTCTGTTTTAGTGTCATTTGGCGAGTAAATCCTATAAACACCGTCCGCATAATGCTAACGACTGTGGATCGTACACCAGCACCATGCGAGAGACGGGAGGTGTCATTAAGATAGGCACTATCGGAGGCAAGCAGATGCGAGCGCGTTCAGAGCGCGAAGCAGGGCCCCGCGATATTTGCGGAAGCGGGCCCAGCGCCGAGCTCCTCAGTGAGACGAGCCTTGTACTCGCCAGGAGCTACTATCTTTATATCCCGAGCGAAGCGAGGCACGGGGGCGCCCAGCCAAGCGTAGCGCGGCTGTCACTGACTGTCACTACCACTAAAGTCGGGTTGTATTCACATCGGAATTACGTATGCATTTGCTGATAGAGTGCTGGTCGATAGTTTACAGTGCTGATCGAGTAGTTTACATTATGACCAAAAATCAGCTGCAAAGTGCCCGATATGATACAATCACGCACGGACTCAAGCACGCAGATGTGTGTTTTCAATGAGCATAGGAGTTTTTACCAAAGCGTTCTAAACATCATAGGAAATATGAAAACGTTTTTTGACTTCAGCTGTCTAGCTGAGCTATCACTATACTGACAACAATTGGAGAACGCTCATGAATTCCTGACACGAGGAATATCCCAATCATGACGAACCGAATTCAGTGCTGATATCACTGTCACTCTAGTTGCAACTAGTGGTGCTGGATCGACGCCTGGGAGTGTTCCTGGGCCGAATCGCGGTTCTTGTTCGGAGCTCGAGCCTTGTTCGTCTATTATATCTTGCCTGGTGACGCTTCAGCCGCTTCGATTCCTCAATGTCAAGACCGAGCTTGATCAGTCGAGTCTCATAGTGGAGGTAATGCTCGCCATCTTCACGATGAAGGGGGCAACAACGAACACTAAAATTCGTAAGATCCAAGCACACTTTGAAGAACAAGTTCTCCGGCTGTCGGGTCCAGACCCACTTGTGCGAGCACACGCCCCACAGCTTCTTCAGCCTGCCGAAGTAATCCTCCACTAGCACCCTATCATGCAATATGCGGTCACTTTCGCTTCGTTCGTCCGCTGTTAGAGATGGCCCGCGAGCTGCTCTTTTTTAAGCTGGGGGTGCAAAACTCATCTTGCAGTCCCTGGTACCCTTTGTCCACCAATACATCCCAGTCATGCTGGTAACCGTCCGCAAACGGTCCGTGATCGTTGATTGTGTCCTCTCCCGGTTGTTTCTGCATGGCAGATGCGTGGAATTGCTTGTTGTACCGAAAGATGCTGATATCAGCAATGCTACTGGACTCCCAATCAGTGCAGTTGATAGCCACCCCTGTCGGCATGACAGACACCTCGACTTTGATTGAGGTGTTAGGGTGCTGAGCTCACAAACTTCCTAATCTGTAGAGATGGTGTTTGCCGCTGAAAAAAATCTTTGCGTCGTTGTACCCGCCCGCAGGTCTGTCCGCTTGCTGAAAGGTAATGTTGGTTGCGTTCCGAGCACATGGGAAGTTGGCAAACGTGTTGCCAGTGAGTGTGAGCTGACACATCGTCCCGCTCGTCTCTTCGTCAAGCACTAAGATTTGGTACAGGCACGGCTCCAGCATCGTGATGAACTCTTTACCATCTTCTGAAATGGGAAGGGCCCATCTCGAACATCGCAGATGCGGCATCCCACGTCCCGCAGTGCTTGAGAGCGGGCAAGTGGCATGAACAAGAGTGTCCTTGGGAGCGTTGGCGCTCTTTTTCCAGTTCTTCCTGGTATGATGGAATTCGAGCGCATTTGGAATGATCCTCTACAGCATTCCAAATGCGCTCGAATTCCATCGGTGCAAAATAGCACATTTTTAGGACGCGCTCGGGGCCTTGTCCACGGAGACAGCGGTCGAACACCGGTGACGGGGAAGAGCATTCGTCATCTGAGTAGTCGTGGCTCAAGAGCTTTACTCGAGCTAAACTTCATCCTCGACGAAGAGTCGATCGAAACGTTCGCGGGCTTCGTTGTCCAGCTCTTCGTATTCGTTTTTCAGTGAGGTACATTGATGTCACTTAACTTTACCTACTGATATTCGCTAACGACTTCCTACGTACGTTCGTTCAGCTGCCTCTATATCAGCTGCCGGCTGAGACTCCCGCAAAGGCGGTCGTCTCGATGTGTTGTTTGGTGCAGCTGTAGCATTCCACACGAGCAGGATCCTGCCAGCAGCATCCGCTCAGTGTGGGATTCAGTTCGCTCCACGCGGCACACTCCATGTTGCTTGATCCGCGGTAGTCACGTCGCGAGCAGAATGTTGGGATTGAACACGAAGGTACCACTCCTCGTACCCGGGGACAGCGCCTTGGCGCCACCAAAATTCCCCTCAGGGAGGCGATGACGTTGATTTGATCCGCTGGTGTCAGTCGCGAGCAAATATGGGCTTCATGCATGGCTTCCTTGCACGTACAGAAGACGATTGAGTGTCTTCCGGTGCCTTGAAAGTACGTGCCACGTGGGCACTGACGAGAGCTTAATCCGCGGGTGTCATGCCGCGCGCAGAATGTTGGGCATGGTACAGGGGTATCACTCCTCGCGCCCATAAGGCCCCGCTTAAACCCCGAGGAGAACGCTTAGCGTCTTTCTGCAAACCAAATGCCCCAAAAGGGGACTTCTCCCTTGGATGGGAGCCTGTCCAGGTGGACTGGTTCTGGACTTGAGCGGAATCCGGCAGATTGGGAAGTGCGTTGTCCAGCTCTTGTTGGGCAGCCGAACTCGGTTTCGGGACGGAGCCATGGCGACTGAGCCGCCAGAACACTAATTGGCAACTGTAGCGACGAAATAGGACATCTGAGGCAACCCGGGAGAGTACAATCTGCGGCGGAAGGGAGCGAGCAGCAAACATCTGGACTCTATAATGCGCAATTTTCGAGCAATGTCCATATTGATAACCACCTGCTTTGGGATTTACTCTATTGCCATTCTGAACGGATGACCACGTGTTACATCTGGGTATCTAGGCTGATATCCCGTAGCCCCAACTTAGTTCTAGTGTTGGTGAACAGTTACAGTGTTTGTGGTAGGATTTGTAGGGGATGAAGTAGGTCCTCTAGACATGAGTAGAGTCATGTCACAAATTATTAGACCAAGAGCTGTACTGTTTTATAGTGCAATTAGATCCGGATCTTCAGGTCGTTGACTGTAAACTGCCGCCCACACATTATTGTGAATTCCGTCCAAATTTGCACATTTTGGGCGGTTCACCGAGTCGCCTATATCTCTTCGTGCCCGGAAGAACAGGGCTTATAATCCAATACAAATTTATATATTAAAAGAAAACCCGTCGCTGTTGCAAACATGTGTGGCTCAGAAATTAGACGAGATCGGGAGAGATGACCTTCCTTCAACTTATTCCGTAGCCCTTGTACTGAAAATCGAATCATCATTTCATTAAAGCTAACATGAAGTCCAGGTACGAAAATAGATTCAAGTTACGCCTTTGCAGCGGCTTCACTTTTGAATGCCAGTCAGCCGACTCGTTTTAAAATCAGAAATATGAATAAACTACTTAATTTGGTATCGTCGCATGAGTTTGCTGACACGAAGTGGTTGTGGATTTCCCGCCGCGCTGACCATTGCAATTTTACTATGGGAAACACTCTATGATTGGATGAAATTGGAAGTGAAGTTTGGTACAACGTCAGTGAATGATAAGTTGTTGTGTACGCATTAGTGCACATACATTTCATATCCCCCTGCTGTATTAGGTCGTTTGTGTGGTCATCCCCTAATATCTGTTTGATTGACTGCGTGAGAAAGGAATTGTATATTGTAAGAGAGAGAACTAGAAATTAGTCCTTCACTGTGTGAAGGTGGTGCGCGAAAAACGTTACGATCATCCACGATTGACCAGTATCCTTGGGTGACAGTTCTAAAGTTGACTGGCGGACAGACCTATTACTAGGGTCTATAAATAAAGTAGTAAGTTTATATTTGAGTAGTGTATAGTCGCAGCATTTTATATTGGTAATTCTGGAGGAGATCTGTTAGTGATCTGATCATTCAGTCTAACTATTGTATCAGATAGCGGAAGTTTTAGGCGATACTTAAGTACTTTATATTCAATTGTGTGTACGACTCGATCACGGTGAACCCCTGATTTTTGGATTAAACGAACCGATAGGGATACCACAAGAACATGGGCAAGGTTTTCCATACTTTGTTTCAGTGGTTCTTGATATCCTCATACAGAGGGTCTGGTGCACTATACAAACCTCCTGGGCGATAAAAGTGTTCACCCACTTCGTCACAGCTGGTGCGCTTGATTCGAACCAGGGACTTCACCGCGAGTTTTATTTATTGATTGAGGTGTTAGGGTGCTGAGTTCACTAACTTCCTAATCTGCAGTGGTTATGGCTGGAAAATGAACAGCACAGCGAGAAAGAGGACGTGGCGAGCCGGTGAGAAAGTCACGTCGAGCGCAAGGATTGCCGCCCGAGGAGACGAAGTTCCTAGATGAGATTCATAAGGAGGCTCGAGCGGCGAGGGTTGCCCAGAAGAAGGCAGCACAAGAGGAGAAGAAGTCAGCGGCGACGACAGACCAGTCTGCAGCAGTACCTGACGTTCAAGAGACGCACCAACCTACTCTGGATGTGTGTGCTGCGAGCAGAGCTGCACGGGAATCGACGAGTTATTCCAGCGTGAACCCAGTCTCACTTGCGAGGATGGACAAGGGTGAGTCTATTTCAGACAAACCCGTACAGACGTATGTGAGAGGCGTCGTCAAGGTTGAGCCCCCGGTTGTAGGTGTCCCACAACCGGATGAAGATTTGAGCACAGCGGAAGATCAAACGAAGTTCAAGCGTGAACGTCCGTTGTCGACGGTGGAAGAAGAGGGAGGTTTGCTGGAAGAGAAGTTTGAAGTTACAGCGACATCCGATTTGATACCGAACATCTCGACTACACGAGAGCTATCGCTATTGGATCCACCACGAAGAAACGAAGGTGGTATCCAGTCAGGCTGTGGAACTAAGTCAGTGGAGATGGGAGTACTAAGTGTGTTCGGAGATCAATAGAATGAAGCTCAACTGAAAGTGTATGTGGCTGATCAGGTGAGGCGCTGGGAACAGTTTCGTACTGAAGTGGTCATACCACTCAAGGTCCGGTACATTTGGCCAGATCCAGTACCCGATTTTCAATCGTGGTGGCTGCTACTGTATCAACTTCCGATTATACGCGAGAAATTGTCTACGCCAAGTGCAGATGGTGTGTGGATTCGGGAATGGGAGTTGACGCGCGCAGAATTGTGTATCGCTCAGGATGTCATGGCCAATAGTATTCCACCCGGAGTGCTGAACCCTCGTGAATGCGTGGTGTTACTTCAAACGTTACTGTCTGAAGTGGTTTCCGCTTCCGAAACCTTATACCAATGTGGTTTCGGTGGAAAGCATCTAAGATTGCTCCAAGCCTGATTCGAACTAATTCTAATCCAATGAAATGTTGCAAATCCTTCGTATTTGCAACATTTCCTTGGATTAGAATTGCTGGAGTGGCGTCAAGTGTCTACACATGTACCAGGTGAAGTCGTTCCGGCTGTCGATCGTATTGAACGGAGTCTAGTGGATTATGTTTCAGAGCGACCCATTTTGGAATTTCATGCAGCGGATGCAGACCACGACTTGTTGATGACGGATCACGAAGCTGGATTACTAGGTCGCGAATATATATTGCGATTGAGTGTGTCCGGAGTTCGTCGAGCAAGAAGTCCGAGAGGATCGACTGATAGCGAACCAGTGTCGAAGAGGCCACAATATTTTCCGCCTCGACCAGAATCTTTATCTACGCCATCACTCAGTTCATTGCCATCGTATCACACAACAGACGAAGCGTATCGTAGTGCATCATCACATAATGATCAAGCGCTGACAACGAGGAGTTTTCATCTAGGGTGTCTAGTTCTTTTTCGAACTTGTTCAACACGTCTGGGGACACTGATGATTCTATGTACAGTAATGTACAGGGATCACGTTTGTCACGGGAAAGTTCTGGTTCTTCATCATTATGGTCAGATGGACCGTCAGCTCCGAGTCGTATGTCTTATATGGGATACACTCCGATGGTGATGGCTGCTCAAACAGGACCAACTCAACCCAGCGATACTGCCGGATTTGGTATTCAGATTACGAGAACGATTCTACCTCCACCACCGGTGATAGTCGATCAAGAAGATGTGAATATGTCTGTGTAACGGGGTTACTTATAATGTAACTAGGTTACTAAAGGGTATGGTTGATGTCATATCACATCCCTCCTTAAGTCGATACTGCAACCCCTGATAGTTAATACGGCTCACACAGCCAATCGATATTCACTTGATTAGGTTTCACTATGGTAGATAGTGAAAGTTATAGATATACAGAAACCGGCTTTGCCGACATAAAAATAATAGAAAACAGTAAATCTTTTGAGTTAAAGAGTTCAGTCGCTTTATTAGTTAAAGCCCTAATTACTCTTGGGGTTTGTAAGCAGCTGTCTTACGCTCGCAATAAGTTCTCGTATAGAACTTAAGGTTGCTAACCTGCTTAAGACTCTTAGAGTCGCTAAGCCTTCCTCTACGCTAAAGTCTACGGCAGCCCCGCTGCAGTCTGAATCTGGACATACAACTATCAGGAGTGAACCGAGGTCGAGGACATCGTCGAAGAGAGGTGCAACACCTATCGTGTCGCGAAGCGATCATCGAACTTCACGAGATCGAGATCTTTCGCCGTCGAAGTTTACTAAATCAAAGTACGCTACTAGTAGGTCAGGTCGCTCTGAGCGATCCAGCTGATCTAGTCGATCGGTCTGCCAGGTCTGGAGCATTTGAAGTGGCATTGAACACAATGCGACGAACTCAGGAAGCTTTACGACGAATGGAGACAGAACCACAAGCGATGAAAGTTCAAACAGCCCAACGTGAAGCAGCAGCAGCTCAACGAGAACACAATCTGCGTACTGCTCTTCTTGCAATTCAGCAGTCAGTTACGCAGAGTTTCCATTCAGTACCGACAATGTCTGAACCAGTGCAGCAACCACCTTCACAGCATGTACAGTCAAGCGTACCTTCTGAACAAGCAGTGGTCGTCTCATTGAGAGCAGCCATGGAAGCAGAGTTTCAGCAACAGTGGATACAGAAGCAAGTTGAAGAAGAGGCAGCTCATACAAGGAAGTTGAGAAAGAACGCGATGCTCAGTTGGATTTTATTACAACAACAAATCCAAGAAAAGAACCTCGAACGCATCCGCGAACGAGAGTCTATGGAGATATCCAGCGTTTCCAAGCCAACCAGTTGAATAATCATCGCTCAACGCAGTCTGCCACTCATGAGAAGGCTGAACCGGTCCCGTATCACGTACCGAATGATAATGCGTTGCTGGCTGCCCAGTTGCAAGCGACACTTGAAGCAGTAAATCTCGCTAGAGTCAAACGAGAGGCAGCTATTCAGCTAGTGGTGTTACAACCCACGCCTTCTAAGGTGAAATCAGACACCCCACTCAGGGTGTCTAAGCCTAACGTTGTTTCTAACAAGACTGCGAGCGACTCTAAATCTGGAAAGAAGAAAACTCCGTCATTGAAGAAATCGTCTAAGAAGTCGCCGAGTCGGGGAGGAGGACCTCCTGGTTCAGATCCCGAACCTGAAGCGGATCAGGATTGTAACAGATCCAGTTCAGGCGATTCGGATAGCTCACTTGATGATGTCCCAACGACTGTGGGTCATACTGCGACTGTCAAAGATGGCTCATCCGTATTGACTCTTCGCCCGTATGTTAGCTCGAGTTCACTAAGTGATTTTGATGAGAAGGCTCCGTTACAAGACCGAATGCGCTGGTGGGTGAAATTTCTCACTATGAGTATTCAGGGTGGTTGGTCGGATCAGAGAAAGGTATATGAATTGCGCCTCAAGCTGTCCGACTCTGCGCGGAACTGGCGATACCAGTTGCCAAAGCACCAAAGGCGTGATTGGACCAAGTTTTCGAAAGAGTTTAAGTCGAAGTATTGCAAGTCTCTAGCGTCCAACTCGGAGCGGTATTATACGATATCACAGAAAAGAGGTGATACTCCACTGGTGTTTTTCTACCGACTGAACGCAAAAGCGAGCAAAGCGGATGTTGATTTCAATCGTACTGCCAAAAGTCGTGAACGTCATATCAAACGTTTCGTACGAAACCTCATTGATGCACCTATCAAGACGAGTTTGACGGGTCAATTGTTCAGAAGTGTGGATGATTTGCAAACAGTGTTACGGCAGCATGAAGAGGACTGGTATGATGATTGATGACCACCGTCAACATCATTCAGCACCGAAGCAGCGTGAATCCCGACCGGATACTAGATTTAGGTCTAGACCTGTCGTGCGAACGGCTTATCTCACCCAAGGCGACGTCGGGGAGGAAGATTATGACCGACAAGTTCGTTTCAACGATGTTGTAGAAGAAAATCGATCTTCACCTTTGATAACCAGTGAACAAGCTACATCTAGTCTTTATGATTCTGATGGATCTGGTCTCGAATCAGTAATGATAGCTGAGAAGGTGAATAATTTGGTGTATCGTGCTATGGAAAATTCTGGCTGGCGTCCACCTCATCCAGGTGGGACTTCGCCTCGACCCACACCATACCACGCAAGATCGAATTTCAATCAAGCACCACAGTCACCTCGGCGGGAGAACCCATCTCGAGATGAACAGTGTGAAGTGTGTGATCGCCTTTGTCATCGTGCCGATGATTGTTGGCAGGGTATGGTTTGCACTAGATGTCATCGAAAACGACATCCGGAAAGTGTTTGTAAGACTCTGCCCTGCAGAAAATGTGATCAGTTTCACGATGGACGTTGCGAGGATTGGAAGATGCTTGAGACTATGAAGAAACTTGCACGGCAAGGTTCGTTGAAGGACATGCCGAAGTCAGTACGAGATTGGCTCCATGAAAGCGACCCTAATTCTGAGGAGAAGCCGTTAAATCACTAAGCCCGCTGGATGAGGATCCAGTACGCAACGGGCTAAAGAAGACCTCAGAATTATGTGCGTTAGTATATGTTGGACCGAGGACCAGGCAGCAGAATGATATTCAATGCATGACATCTATGATTCATGATGATGATGCTTCAGTTACTCACCAAGTGGAATATACTGAATCTTTTCATCCAACACCATCTCATCCTGACGAGCCAGTCCAGTTGCCAGTCCAGTTTAGACTATCATCTGGTGAGCGACTGGGGTGGTGGTCGGATTATGAACCAGAAAAAGATGTACGCCAAGTGGCTAAGGTGCATGGAGCAGTGAATGACGTCGGAGTGAAAATCCTCCTGGATACTGGAGCGTCGGTTAGTATGCTCAGCTTGGATCTAGCGCGTAGACCAAGCTCGTTCTCAATCGACACAAACAGATTAAAGTCTCAGGACTAGGAGGAATTCCGACGTATATCAGCGTGAGTGCTCAAGTGAAGGTTACGCTCGGACTGAATGTGGTTTATGTTTTGGATCATTGGGTTGCGAGTATTGGAGATACTTTACTGGGTATGAACTTCATGTTCAGTGCTGGAGTTCGACTATGTATCCGCGGAGGGCTAGTACAATTACCGGATGAAGAGATCGTTGCCCTGTGTGATGAGTCGGATATCCAGAAACCTCATGCGATTGACCTGCCAGTGGAACCTCAAGATCATCTATATCTACAGCCAGGCGAATATGCTACGGTGCGAATTGACTATCAACAGACTAATTCTCAGCGGGAGACTGTGTGGGCTGGTCGCCCACACAGTCTCCCTAAAAATCTGAGTAACCCATCGATCGTGGAGATCGATGGGTTACTCAGATTCTGTATGACTCTAAGTCTTGGTCAATTGCCGTGAAAGTGGTGAATGTTTCTTCAAGTAAGGTGTGGATTGATCGACAGACGCCGTGGCTAGGATCATTGAATACGGGCACTTCCCGGAAGCTGGGAAATTTGTTCGTCCAGGCACCCGAGCCTATCGAGAGTGGACAGTTCTTGTTTACGAGAAAACACTCTCGAGGGAAAAATGCTTGAAAGCCGAACGGATTGCTCAAGCTCATCAACAGAAGAAGTTATCTTACAGATTATCCTTGGCCGACTAAA
The DNA here is from genome assembly GCA_024679045.1 of Phytophthora brassicae. Lineage (NCBI taxonomy): Eukaryota > Oomycota > Peronosporomycetes > Peronosporales > Peronosporaceae > Phytophthora > Phytophthora brassicae. Next base: position 4,234 of record JAIKVB010000179.1, on the reverse strand, counting down.
CTACTTGAACGATCTTCGTCCGGTACCGCCGAGGTCAGAATGGTACAATTGCAATCGAAACCCTGGACTGTACAGTTTGTGACGCCCAGAAATTTATGAATGTGGGAGCGCAAACTGAGTTGGATCATGCTGTTTCGGAATCAAAAATGTCTTCGGAAGTTGATGTTACGCTCAAAAAAAGCTGTCAAATCTGTGGGGTTCACCTGGGGGTTTATCGACGGCAAGAACTATCGAGTAAGGGTCTCACCTCTGGAAATAAATTATAATTGTTAGCGGTGATTGTATCAAAAATTGTGTTGTATATCATTTGCGTGTGTGAAATAGGTACAAGAACCTCCTCTAGTCGACGTGCAAAACGCTCATTATAATGGGTGGTTGCACGATGTGTTTGTCACGGGCACGTTGTGCTTTTCTGCTGACGGTCTTACAGTGTGGTGTAAACACAACTGCCCAGGCTCCTGGAACGATTCAGATACGAGTCTGTCGTTCAGAGAAGCCATGGCAGACCCAGTGCTAAACCCGGATCCGCGTTATGGCGTGATTGCAGATAGCGCTTTTCCGTGCAGCGACGACATGGTGGGAAGGATCATGACCCCTTTAAAAGAAGGTGATTTGAACCGCCTATTTCCTTTGGTTAGAACTGCGGTTCATACCTTGTCTAAACTCTAACATTCCAGCGACAAGCGGTGGAATGGGATATTGGCTCTATCGACAAAGTATTCCACAGACTAATGACCCCCTTACCTTTCGACAAAGAGAAGAGGAAACTCCGTTTGGACAAATTATTTCGTCTCGCAAATTTTAGAGTTCGAACTCTGCAAGTGAGTCAGATCCGGACTATGTGGATACACCACGAAGCATATAACTCGTGATAAAGTCAATAGTATGAAAGTATCGAAAATAATGGCTGTCATAAGACTTGCTAGAAGAAGAATCATTTGCTCGTGTCTCTGTCTGGCCTCAGCGCGATCCAGCGCCATTCTTTCCTCGAGTATGCATTTACTCTCCTCTCTATTGAGCTCCAGTTGAACCTCTTTCGCGTAGTCTAGCCTCCTCTGCTCCTCCCTCAAATATCGCGCGACCTGGGCTTCTTCTTGTCAGCTCTGCTGCGGCCTTGGCTTCCACAAGCCTCACTAATTCTCGCTCCTCTCTCTCCATCTTTTCGGACTCTAGACGCTCTTCTCGATCCAAACGCCGACGTCTGTCCCCAGACTCGGCTCGGCGGTCGCTGTCCTTCTGGAACATTAAAAGTATTCCCATAATGTCCCCTCCTGCAGCAGACTGTCTTCGCTCGGCTTCTTCGAAATCTTTGTATTTCATCCAGTCTCTGTCTGGCCTTTATACGTTTGTTTTTTTAGAAGGACGGCGTGCTCCCGGGCGCATCTGGCTTGTTCTTCTCATAATTAGAGCGCTTCCCAGAACCCTGGAGAATTCCCTGTGTCATGCGTTCGAAGTTGTCCCGAAAGACACGGAGGTATTGTCCTCCAAGTCGGTTACTTGTTGCGCTCATTTGGCTGTGGGCAAGAGCTTCTCGGGTGTCTGCATCTGCTCGCTGCGGGTCTCTAAGGAGAATTGGTCCATCTGGAGTACTATTTGTGGGCAAAAGGTTCTCTTCTGGAACCTCTAGGGCGACCCGACCCTTTCGGTAACGGAGTGGATACGGCGGGGGTGACGTTTGACTCCATTCGAGGAGTAGATCGGCGTACAGACGGCGAATTTCGCTGCATCTCGGAAATGTCGTTATGGCCACCCGCCGACTGAGTGTCACTGGCCGTTCGCTCTCTAGTCGATCGTCGACCTCCATTGTTCAGGGAGCTGCTGCGTTGTCTGGTGGCCACTGGTGGGTCAGAAGTCGTGGCGCCTTCCACCTCATTACAGGGGCTTCGTTTGTAGATAGATGATAATCGCCTGCCAGTGAGGCGTCTATAGCTCCATATTCGGTTATAATTACTCCGATTGCACCCGAGGTCGGAAAGGACGGAGTAGACTGTTGTGCGCATTGTAGGACGTCCTCGTCGATGTTGTTCTCCTCAGGGGGAGTCCTTTCTCTTTCTTCATTGTTGCCGTCTTCACTGACGGCTTCAAAGTTGTGGTCGTTCAGCTCTTCGGCGTCTTCAAGCTCATATTCCCCTCCTACTGTATCTTACCCATTTTGTACGATTTCTGGAGCAATTTTGCGTCGAACAGTAGCCACTCCTCGAGGCCTGTTCCTCGTCTCCGTCGCCATCGTCTAAACCGTCATGTGACGTATGGACACCTCCTTCGGCCTCAATCTTCATCTGAGCCGCCTTAGCTAGCATGACAGGACGGAGTCGCGCTGGCACTTCACCGCTGCCAGTGGGCTTCTTCTTCCCGTTCAAAGATTTGAATTTTCTGCGGAGAGAGTCGACGTCTCGCTCCGGAGACCCTCTGGAGCGGGAGGCGTTATAACGTATAGCCACTTGGCTCCACATGTTACGGCCGATAGGGAGTATGTCGTCCACGAGAGTACACAGAAGGATCTGGTCTTGTAGGGTGTAATTAAAGTAACACGGTCGCCTCCCTCGCTGCAAATAGAACTCATTCAGTAACTAGAACGACGAACAAATAGGGTCGTGAACTTACTCCTGCCATCGGGTGAATTACTATGCTTTCTATACCAGAAGAAAAGGGGGAAGATCCAGTTGATTTATATTAAGTAAAAATACATAATTTCTTAAACGTCGTTATTATTATAAATGATTCCATAGTCAATCGTACCGCATTCATTGTAATTGAACAGGAAAATCCGTAGAAATCTACCTTCTTACATCTTCAGGTTGTGCAGCTCGCGTCATAATCGAGGTGCTGGATATTGTGCGTTCTACTTGAAATTGCATTGCGCGATTGAATGAATCGCGCAAGCCCAAATCGCCGCGAATCGCCACCTGCTATAATTCATATCACATACGACGGTTTTACCCTGAGGCCAACAATCACCGCAGATGATAGCATACCCCGCTGCGGGAGCACAGGCCGCCCTCCTCATCAAGATCATCAGTCCTAACACCCTCGCAGTCAGTACAAGACGCGACAACAAGGGCACCACCGACGCAAGGCAGTTAATTTTCGCCGCCACCGTCGACAAGCTGTCATGAGATACGAGTGTCGCCAGATCGAGAGTGCAATAGAGCGCGTGAGCTGTTTCTCGTCTCCCTCTCCAGCCTCGTAGCTCAAGCCAAGCACGTGAAGAGCAGGGATGGGATTCAGCTCACACTGACCGAATTGGATCTGTTGAATCTGCGCTGCTGCACCGCAACAGTCGTAGCCCTGCCTATTGTTAAGACTACAATTGGGCAGCGTGAAACCTCGAACGAGACGCTGGATGACGTCGTTATGAACGGGTCAGCGATTGATGCTATCCTCAAAAAGGTATGGGTATGAGTTTTGTGGTCGTGTAAAAGGCCAGGCTGTGTGAAGAGATGGCGAATAGAGTGTCGTAACCCCCTCGTCGACGAAGTGGAACACAGTATTGCAGTTCAAGAGACGCTCTGATCCGATTGCCAATAGTGCTTTCCGGCTTGTGATATAGGTGTGCAAGTATACTTCGTGAGTAGCCGAGGTTGTAATACCCATACAGACAGTAAACAAATGTGTTGGGGTGCGCATGTTGACGAGCTACGCCTGCGAAACGGCGACAGCGAGAGTTGCCCAGGAGATCGTGCCTTGTGCTGGGGAGAGAGAGAACGGGCTTGTCAGAGAGCCGCGCTATTAATAGATTCATTACATGTAGAGTGCTATTGACTGCCGAGCCAGCGGATCGAGAGATCAAAGGCAGGCACTTATTGGTGAAATATGTTGCTTCAGTTTATCCAATCAGATTGCTCTGTCGATTGGTGCGCGGTTTGGCCAATAACCCTCGATCTGCAAATTTGGCTGGAATTCACAATATCACGATGTTGGCAATCCTCAGACTTACATCTAAACACAAACCATAGATGGTTGCCGTAGGAAACCGTGACAGGATCTCCCACACATATGTCTCTGAGAGAGACTACAACTACTGTCACCTTGGTCCTGCACTGAACCCCGTGGAATTGGGCCGTCGGCGCGCATGAATGATTCATGAAACGGGCGAGAGATCCGCATGTCATCGCGTCGATTCCTAGTTGTTTGTTAGGCTCATTTTAAACCGGTGCATGCGGCCGCATGAGGCGAAATACGCTCATTTGATTGGTCAGAAAGCTGATCAGACGCATGCGTCGAGAAGCAAAAA
>JAIKVB010000178.1:8899-37918 GCA_024679045.1 Phytophthora brassicae | reverse complement strand
TACTCAACTAATGGTGGTGGTTATAGGAATACACAGAAAATCTCACTACCAAAGAGTATGAGTCACACCAACAACAAGCCTCTCCCGAAACAAGTCAACGAGAGTTGGATCTAAATCTGAAGACCAGGAACGACCCCTTACGCCGGGTTGGTTTTAACCCTCTGTATACCGAGGTTATTATATGTCACCCCTTAAGGTACACGCCTAGCCACGAACAAAGGCTAGGATGTAATATTAGCTTTCGCGCTAACTTCTGTAGTCCCTCTGATGGAAGATACCGACTTTTGCAAGCCTGAACAGAAGTACCGAGGTTTTCACTTTGGTGGGTAGTAAAATAAACGATGGGGCCCTTAGTCCACAGGTAAATACACAGACCGACACTTAACGTCGGCCCCACTCTCTTGGTCACTCCTAACTCTTGGATCGATCAGTAATAAACTATCGGTCAATGCACGATGAGTTCCCTAACAGGCATACCAAGAAGCCGAGCGTATCCAGACACTTAAATAAGCAAACTAATTCGTTACTTACCGAAGTCGGACTTGACCCTTAGTTGACTTGGGGGGAAGACTGCTGATTTTATTTCTGAGTGGCTCTGTGAGCCTCGTTAGATGGTTCTATTGCTAGTCCTATACGAATATACAATAATCAAGTGTGTGCCGATCTCTCGTGGCGCGCTGTCTGGATGCGGCCGAGCAGACGACATTATCCACTAAAATACGCTGTGGGGTTCACGCTTCATCGTGGGTACAAACCTCACCTTCGGCCGAGGTTTTTAATACGCCCGTTGGAGACTTGGTCACTAAGTCACTCTTCTGGGGGGTATGAGAGTAGCCAATTGGAAGCTTGGAATACCTTTTCCCCGCAAGTTTCAAATGACGTTGCCGGGCTGCCGAGCAGTACGGGCGCACTCCGAATTTCCACACCACAGTGGTTGCAAATTAAAAAACTTGCTCATCTCATTTCCCTCATAGTTGCAACAATGACAATTGGTCAGAAACATGCATACCATAACTAGCATACCAATAGGACTCTGACGCAGCTTCAATTTCTTCTTGTAGTTAATATATGCCCACTGCGATTTAAGAAGCGCAAACATCAACTCCACACTCTCCAAACACCGCTCATGGCCGCATTAAATGCCTGCTTACGCTCGGTCAGTTAGACCTTTTTAAACCCTGACACGATGAACCGCTGTACGCCGTACGCAGGATCTCCGTAGATGATGTAATCACCAAATTCACTTTTGTTTTCCTCCAAAAATCCCAATAGCTTGCTCTCTCGAAGCAGCGTGATATCATGCTTCTTCGGAACCCAAAAGTATATGGCCAGCCCATCTGGAACAACAACAGCTTGATAATTGAGGCGACGTACTCTCTTGTGTTCTGAGTATACCTATTTTTGAAGATTTTCCCGGCAACCTGGTCGAGGTGAGGGCCGACAAATAGCATTCTTCATTTCGTCAATAAATCCAAAAACGTTGTGCATTGGAGCACCTTTATCATAAATGACACGAGAATAACGACGTATATTCTTCCTGCATATTGCTTGCTGAAAAAATAAACTCTGGAAACGCTTGTACAGCAAGATAACTGCAGACATAGCCAAATACGACATACCTCACGATAGGTCCATATACAAACAAGCTCAGCCAACATGCTAATTGTCATAGTCACATAAACGTATACACGTACTCAAACGATTGCAAATGCGGCTTGCAGCAGCCTCTGAACGACCGAACTTGGTCAAGACGTCAAAGTTTCTGCGGGGATAGCTACTTCGATTTAGCAATATGCACAGCGCCTCGGTGCGGTGAAGCTTGTCTCTGTGCTTCGTGATCACAAACTTTGGAAGACCAAAAAGCCCAACGAGCTGGAAAATGCCAGCTTGTCAAAGCGGAACTTCTTGACGTAGTTAGCGTCGGCCTTGTCGCTCAACACAATGCGAAGTTGAGGTATTATGGGGCGTTCGGGAGGATAGCGACTCTCCTCTCCAGCTTTGATTAGCATAAGAGAAGGTACTACAGACGATGAACTGCTAAAAGCAGCCAGCAGTAGTGTCTCCATCGTCGGTGAATAGCTGAAGACTGACGCATTCTTTGTGACCACTCGCGAGTATCTGTTTTGAGAGGGATGCTTATTTGGTACTTCTCTGTCCCACGAAATTATAGGTTTTTCATACTTTGGGTCATAAATCTTAACAAACGTGGAAATGTGAGGCGAATGAGGGCTTATCGGAAAGGTCTTGTTCAGGCGCATTCCGCCTAATTTTGGTTGCAGTAGCCAACAAGAACAGTAGACGCAGTAGCACTTCTTGTATGAGCCGTTTAGATTATTTTCTGTTTTATTTCGTAAAACCATCATTTTTTAGCGATATTAGACCAGATTTTCGTAATGTCGTTTTCTTGTCATCATTTTATTTCTGGACCAATCACAGCGTTTAAAAGGCGGTAGAACGCCCAAAACGCTTCTACGAATATACGAGGTTTCTGCAGAAAAGAGCATAGTAATTGGATAAAAAACAAACTCTTCCCCTAACCAACGTCAGACAACCAATCAAAAGCATTGCGTGGTGCACAAAAAAAAAACTGTCCATAATTTCGTGGGACAGAGAAGTACTACTGTACTGCGAAATTCCAGTTCTCTGGTTTCTTTACCTTTTCCCATACGTTCTCACTTCGTTTCTGGGAATGGGAAAAAATCTGCGAAAACTCTCTTAATAATAATTTACCTTTTTTATGATTAATGTGGCCTTCTATTTGGTTATTATGTACTATACTTGTAAATCAACTCCCGTGTTTTCCTACCTTTCCAGATTTTCTGGATATTTGCAGCTTGTTTATTCATTTCAACGAGTCGAGGCGTTTCCAGTTCCGGTAGTTGAAGCATCAAGCGACTTTGAAGACGACAATCACTGTACCCCACGATGATCGAAGCAAACTTAAAAGACGTTAATGAACCTCACTTTCAAATTAAAAAAAAATACGATGATCGAAACAGCGAGTTCTTCGAACAAGAGCATTCAGTGAATCCCATACGCGTCCATATGAATACTTGAAAGGTTTAATGATGCGACTGGGTCCAGAGGTCGGAGAAAATAATATCCGTACAATAATTATGGCATTTTTCAATGTTAATAACTTATTATTGGCAGCTGACGGAGCAATACAATATCAAATATTGCCAATAATTGCAATTAATATGTTTCAGAAGCAAACTGAAAGTCCGGAGATGTAACCGGTTAATGCGTCCGGCCGGACCGGTAACCGGTTAATGCGTCCGGCCGGACCGGCTATCCGAGCACGAATGGCTGCTGTCACTTGTTGTCTGCGCCGACTTCAGAGTCTCAGCAAATGGATCTCACTTTCGATTCCCCCACGAACTCCACACGACCCACCTGCCCACCGCCCGATGAACAAGAACGTCACGGCCTACTTCTTCGAAGACGTCGGCAACGGGCAGTTTCGCTGCAAGCTGTGTGACACGGCACGCAAGCAGACCCCTGACACTGGGTACAGCAACCTGATTGGACATTTTTCATCGAAGCACGACGACTACCAAGCCCTCTACACTCGGCATCCGCGACTCAATCGCAAGTGACTTCGGTTTCATCTCGGAGACCACCAACGGTCGGTACCAGTGGATGAGATGGGTTGTTTCAAGAAACATGCCTATTACGGAGGTGGACAACGACTTGACGCGCTCCATGTCGAGCTGGAAGCCGATTTCGTCAAAGACGCTGAAGAAGCGGATGGAGGGTGTGGCTGCAAAGGTCGGCGCGTCGCTGGAGATTGAGATGGGCGAGCTCTTCGGCTTGATATTCGACGGGTGGTCGCATCGCTGGAGATTGAGATGGGCGAGATCTTCGGTTTGATATTCGCCGGGTGGTCGCATGCATCGCTCCACTACATCGGCATCTTCGCTGTCTACGAACTTAATGGCAAGCGCTATCAACCCCTGCTCGGCGTGTCGCCTCTTGAAGAAGGTCAGCAGGACGCTGATGCTCACATCCGGCTGATGTCCAGCGTGCTCGCTGTCTACAGCAAGACGATAGAGATGGTGCGCTTCCTTGTTGCGGGTAACTGTGCGACGAATAAGTCGATCGCGACAAAGCTCGGCATACCGCTCGTGGGTTGCGCTAGCCACATGTTTACCCTGGCAGCCAACACGTTGTATGCAGACTCCGAGGATCTACTCGAGAATGTCAACTCGCTGATGTCTCGGCTGCGGAATCCCAACAACTTCGCAGAGCTGGCCAAGCACACGGATCTACGCCCTGTGAAGCGCAACGTAACCCGCTGGTCTTCGACCTTCGCTATGGTGGAGCGCTACATTCATCAGGACAGAGATCAAGAAGGTGGAGGCTGTGGAAGAGATGGTGCCAACCGGTAGCCGTCACCGCCAACTTCTCGCCCTCTATCAAGACCTCAAAAAGCTGAACAGCGTCAGCAAGCGCCTTCAACGAGAGGACATCGACATGGCCCAGGTGCGAGTGCTGTTCGATTCGGTCAAGGCGGAGTTTCCTGTGATGAGCAGCTACCTCAAGACCGGGGCTAAGATCGTCCATTCTCCTGTCTTCGAAGCAGCTGTGTTCAAGATGATCATCGGTCAGGCTTTGACGACCGCAGAGAAGCAAGCCCTCGAGTCCTTTGAGTTAACTGAGATGGCTCAGTCCAAGCGCAAGTCCCGTGAAAATGACTACGCTGCAAGCTAACACAAAAAATCGAGGAATGGTCACCCCCCGGACAAGTACAGCAAGCTTGTGTCGCTCATCCTGCCAACTTCGAACGCTGTCGACAGACTTTTCTCGCAGTGCAAGTTGATCCTGACCCCCCAGCGCAGCTGCATGATGCCGGCGAACTTTGAGATGCTAACGTTCCTACGTGTGAACATGGACATGTGGAGCGCGTCGACGGTGGCTAGCTTCGAAGATCAGGTTACGGACTAGCTAAGTGGCTTACGGATGCGAACGTGCCATTTTGCCGTCCAGTTATGCTAGCTCAAAGAAAGTCAATAGATAACTGACTGCTTACGTAAATAAATACTTCCTCTGTTTGATATTGTTGATCCGAACAAACGATTTCTTTTAGACCTATTGTCGCCGTTTGTGACTCTATAGATAAGCTGATTGGATCAAATGAAAGCTTTGGATCTCCGCTATTGGAGGGTATTTGTTTTGCTGGTTGTTCGCTGTGGGTCCAACACAATCGAGCCCAGAAGCCGGCTAACTCGGACCTCTCATTTTCCCAAGTTCCGCCACGCCACAACCAAACGTTCTACGCGCAAATGGAGACCACCATGTCCAACACTTACTGATAATAAGCGCCACCAGATCATCGACGAGCTCCTGGAGCGAAGTATAAACGCCGTTCTACCTCGTGGAGCACTGTCAGAGGTCGCTAAGTCGTGGAAGCGCGGACGCTCGATTATATGGGACCTGTGGACCAGCTATCAAGTGGCAAGGAACAATGGAGACGTCTGTGACGCAGCCAAGAGCAAGATCCAGAAAAAAAGCGGTAGGAAGCGTTTTAACCGCGATGGGGTGTGCGCCAAGTTGAAGGCGGTTCCGATGGAGGAAAAAAAATCCTCCAATAGCGGAAATCCAAAGCTTTCATTTGATCCAATCAGCTTATCTATAGAGTCACAAACGGCGACATATAGGTCTAAAACAAATCGTTTGTTCGGATCAATATCAAACAGAGGAAGTACAATTTGAGCAAAACCTCCGTATACACGCAGCCACCATCGCACAAAGAAAGACCGACCCCAAACCACACTGTGAACTGCGGGCTCGAACTCAGCGCGATTGAGGAGCCTAAACAACTGCGCTAATTTTCCAGGACCCGTCCATCATACTGCAAAAAAAATATAAATAGCTGAAATAACTATTATTGGGAGCTATGGTATTGCAGTGACTATTACGGGCTGAGTGGGACCCAAATATAATATGATATTTTATTTTCCGACTCTGACTGGGTCCCAGACTTTTACATATCCATCCAAACTGCTTGAAATCAACAGTGAAGACTTTGATGTCCACTGAAGTCCAGCGATTTTTCCGGTATGAGCTTAAAATCGCTTGTTTGAAGGCTTTCTCCTGATGACGTTGATGATGGAGATCCACGATTTCATGAAGCCTGTCTCGACTACCGCCAAGTTTTAGTCGTTAGGAACACTAAGTGACATCAATGTACCTCACTGAAAAACGAAAACAAAAATGAAACGACCACCGCCAAGTAGAACCCTGAAGCATCAAACGCTACTCGATGTACTAGGAATTGGAAATTAACGCAATGCTCGAGAATCTCTACTGTACGTTCCGAATTTTCTTGTCTGTTGGTCTGCTGTAAAGCTTGATGAAAGATTTATTGCGAAATGCCAGAGTAAAGAGTATTGGAGGCTGGGGACTGACTGCGAGATGGCAAACTGTGTCGTTCTTGAATAAAAGACGTTTCTAAGCGCAAATGACGGCGAGAGATCGTAGAGCGCAACTTTGTGATTCATATCCGTCACGAAAAGACTTTTTTCATTGTCTAGGATTGCAGCAGCGTGAACTTCAGACACACAATCAATGGATTGGTCATCAACCAGTTGAAACTTTAGTGAATTGTCATAGGACAATACTTTGGCCTTTAAAGCGACACCAGATCTATTGGTACTGCGTCGGCGATTTGTATCTGCTGGAGAATTGATGCTGCTGGACTTAACACACGGACGCTCCTGTGAATAAAAGTAGAGCTGAATGGCTTCTTTTGTATGGTTTTGTTGGACTGGAGCCGAGAAAGCAGCCAAGTTTTTGCTGTTCGAGTCCCATGCAAAAGTTTCGTTGCTGCTGGAAAGGCTGGGTGTGACGATGCTTGGGAACTCGATGGTAAAAAGCAAAGTGAGCGTTTATCAGTTCCTTTACTCATTACACTGGGAATGCTTTCACTAAAGCAAGTGTTTTCGCGTCATACAAAGTGATTGTATTGCCGACGCAGAGGATGATTTTATTCTTTTCACACGGGTACATTGAAAAAGAAGGCAGAGTTCCAAGTGATTTACTCGTGATACGAGATAATCGCAAAGCTGCAAGTGCAACTTGACAAAAAGAAGTGGTTCTCGTACCCTCTTCGTTCTCACACGTGCAAAAGTATTCTCCAGTCACTCGCTTTGTGAGTTTTGCAATCACAAGTGTACAGCGATTGATCCCCGACACATACGCTTCAGTTTCAAGTGCTTTGCCATTATGAAATCACTGGAAATTTTTGCACCAGTTTAGCGCTAACGCGAAGTTCCATATGCTTTCTCGATCGCTACCATAAGTGCTGGAGGTGCATTAATTAACAAGAACAGGTGAACGTTCGAGAAATGGATCGAATCCCATTGCGAGTTTCTTGGCTCGTACTTCAGTAGTCGCGTTCTTGTTGCTCCTGTTCTCTTTGACGTTCGTCTTCTTTCTCAGCATCAAAATCTTCTTGGATCCAAGTGGTGGTTGGTGTAAGCACTTTGCGAATGTTAATCAGCTTTTACACAAGTTGTTCATCATCTCTGGCATGCATTTGCATTACACACACTCTCCATCACACCTTCTATAGTATCAGAGAAACCGAAGCGAGAAACAACGTGAGCAGAGACTTCAATCGCGACGGGAGGATATTTCTGAGGTAAAGTAAAGACAAACTGTAAGTTAAAAGCCAGTAAATCGTCAATATGAATGGGTCAAAACTGCGCGGTCCTGCTTCACGGGCACCCTGCGCAAGTGTATGTTCGCTCTTTCCGAATATTACATTGAAGTGAAAATATTCATCCTTTACTATTCGTAACTGACAAACGCAAGAAATGAATTGACTTGGGAAAACGTAAGATTCAGACTCCAACGACTAATAACACACTCCTATTGGTTAATATTAAGGCTGGTCCGACGCCAGCGTTTGGTCATTTCCTAAAGAGCTCTCGACAGAATCGCTTCATCGTGTACGTGAGAAAGCTCTAAACCTGCTGCCTGTTGTATATAATCACTTATGGCTTTATTTGTGTCCTCTACTTGTGTGTTGCAGGCTCATCCCGCTCTTGAGTGCAGACGTATTCACTGATAGACAGGACAAAATCTAGTCCTTGTGCTCCCCTGACGCTGCAACTTCGTGTTACTCGAGGTCTTCAGCTGAGTTCGTACAAGTCCTGCGTGTCGGCTGCAATTCCAAGTTGCTCGTGGCCGCCTGGCGTTTACGCTGCTTAAAAGGGAGGGAGCGAGTGCCCTGACCCTCAGCTTGCCGAATTAGTCTCAGCGCGGTGGTAAGTTTGATCTGGTCGGCTCTGCGCTTACGCTTACTTGGCTTTAATTTTAACATTTTGTACCCAATGTGAAGCAGCTCGATAGCGTGCGTTTCGTCCCGGATTTGAGGTACATTCTCGCTTGTTTGTACTTTTAAAGCGTTAGTGATGTGCCTCATCATAATTGCCCACTCTGATAAAGTTGATTTTTTGGGGTGTATCTAAATCATCTGACGATATAGCTTTGTATGGGGGATAGCCACGCCTGAAATCACCGAACCACCACAGTATTCAAGCACCAAGCGGATCAATGCTCGGAATCTCAAACGATTTTGGTAGTTTGTGAAATTTACCACCCCATGAAAAATAAGTACGTTGTGGCTCTGAAGAAAAAGTAGTCGGTGCTGTTGATTGTTTTTGCTGGAATCCTGCCGCTGCTAATAGTGATCTGATTTCTTCTCGTAGCAGCTCGCGCGTAATATTACCTGCTGTCACACCCTTTCTTCCAAAACCTTTCCCATGCGCTGCTCCAGCATGTCGGGAAGTGCATCTATTGACTTTTGCTGTCTATCAAGCTTCTTGTAGAGCTCAATATGTTGTGGTGTTCCTGTCGGCTCCATCCAGGTGGACTTACCAACCTTTAACTTGGCTCGTAAACATGATAATATATCCGGCTTGGTACAAATTTGCGTCGATAGAAGGGGATGGTTAATTGGAAAATTGCTCAATAAAATCTCAGCGTGGTGAGCTAGTGACGCAAGACTGAGATGCAAACTATCTCGAAAAATATCTCGTAAATTAAATTCACCTGCCAAACCAGGAAACATTGCAGCAATGCACGACTCGATTATACTCTCACTATTATCACGAAAGTGAGGCGGGAGAATTGCAAATTTTGAATTGTTCACAGATAGACCAGCAACAACACGCCCTAAATACTGATCCCCGGCAGCCTCATAACGAAAGTACCTGTCTTGAACTCCACCAAGTGACCACCCACACCTGAGGCAGACACTAACAATGGAAGGGCCACCAGTACTTCCTCCACCGGCAAAAGTCGCAACCCCCCTTTCTTACTGAGTGTGTGCCATAAGTTTTAGCAGTACCATTACTTTTTAAAAAGCCCCCAAAGCCTTACCAAATCGAATCTTTCGAATCTTTGGGTCGGACCCAGGAAATAATTTACCGGGTTGTAGACGTGGATTGCACGCTAAATATATTCCCAACGCCGTCATCCAGCACGTATTCGGAGAGAACGGATTGGCGTAAAGATGACGAGGGTCACGTTGACCAGTACCGTCTTGATTCGTCTTGGTTTCGTAAAATATGGCACCACTACTGTCATCTTTTGACACCAAGTGTTGCGTTTGAAGGGTTTGAACAGATACTGATCTGCACATGAGATTCCACTGGGTTGTAAGAAAAAGATGTGAAAACCCACCATCGTTTCGTGTCAGTGTTGACGTGCAGAGCTCTTTGTAGAGCGAAAACGTTAGCGGCTGCTTGCCGGAGTTCTTAGGCGAGCTCGACTGGTTATGCTCTGCCTCAAGACGCTTTATTCCAGAAAATAACTGTTTCATATCATCACCGTATTCCACCGGGAGCGCAATTCGCCTAACTCGATATAAATCTTTAATTGCACTGCGATATCCACTAAGCGTAGCCGATCTAGCCATACCTCTCTTGTAAACGAGAAACTGTTCAAAAAATGTCGGGGTGAACTCCGTAAGATTTAGATCACCGCTGACTTCAAAAAACCTAGCTGTGTTGAGGTCGCTCGCCGCGAGCACGTCTCTGATCCATTTTTTTATGCCGTTGATGTTGCCGGTATACTTCTTTCTTGTTTCCTGTGAAATACATGCGTCGCGTATCGTCCTTACATGGATCATCTCTGATGTCATGCCGCGCAATGTATCAGCATCCATTTTGCGCTCGTTTTATAATTGGCCAATAAGAGGGAAGCCTCTTCGTCGGCGTCTGGTCCTTACGATTTCGCGTAAAGATTGCATCCTTGAGTTGTCTATAGTAACCTTCAGTCAAATGTAGAGCGGGGAATACGCCATTCCAGAAAAAAGTAAGCCAATAATCTTACGTTTTGAAGGAATACTCCATATATAACATACGTAAATAGGAGAATGTAGAATCCCATATTTGATCTTATAACTATTTAAAAAACCTTTTAGTGGAATAGAGAGAGAGGCCATTTGTTTTGCAAAAATTTATACGCTAAAACATACGTCTAATGTGGGAGAGAGGTTCAGATTGTCTATTTACATGATTATTATGTGCAAGATCTCTGGAATATCCTGAGCCAGGATATAAGCGCCGGTGTTCCCGGTTGCCGATCGTCACACACTCTGTGAAAGAGCGTGGACCCTCTGGGTTCCTGTTCCAATAATTGGATACTGGCGTGTAACGTTGCTCCTTTAATGGCGGTCTCGACATGTCGATTGTCTCGCTTGACGATCGCTCGTAGTTGACGGATGCTAGCTTTCCAGAACTGCTGAATTCGTCCCGTCGCTGGTGTGGGTTGCTCTTTAAATACGACTCCGATGCGATCACTCCAAATCTGGGTCTGACAGATCGTGGCGAGAATGTGCCAGATCCGTCTCCATTCGTGTTCCGCCATGTCCGTGTCGTTCTGGAAACGTTGCTCTAGGAGTCGATGTTGGTGTTTGGGGATCGTCCATATTTGTCTAATCGCACACGCCTGGAGAAACGGCTGCGTTCGCTGGTGGGATGCTTGTAACCCTGTTCAATGACTGACTACCTTGGTCCACATCCTTTGCGCCTTAAGGCAGTCCCAAAAGAGATGATTGTACGGTTTCGGTAGATCTGACACATTCGGGTGTCATCTTGCAACTATCATCTGCCAGCCGTGCCGCATAATGTAGGTTAAGCTGTCCGGTTGCAATAATGTATCATGTCCACACTTGGTACGGCGTGAGTCCCTGAGTATGGTTCCAAACTTGTACGGGTGTCTACCGTAATGCGGCATCTTGCCACTCGTCCTGAAGAGCTTTGTGTTCCAATCTGTCTACCACTCGCTTGAGGCCCAGCTCCCGTTTACTGTGTTGAAAGGCTTGACGGCTTAGTGCTTTGTTTATCTGCCTATTTGGCGTCCATTCGGGCACGCTCCAGGGGAATCTATGGAGGAGCGGATGTTCCTCAAATACGACTCCGTGTTCTCGAATCTCCTTTCGTCACGTAAATCTCGCTTCGGATCGTCATTGCCTAGTAACGTAGAAGTAGCATCTTGGAATATCCAGTGTAAACCGTCTGCACTTGGTCTTAATCGTATAGCTGGAGCCGCGTTGTCCGGGTGCTGCCGGGGCCGTCCTTCTACGAGATCTTCGCTGATGATGGTCCAGTTATAGTCCTCGGTGAACGACCGCGATTGGCGGAGGAAAGTGTTCTTGTAGACCTGGGTTCACCTTGTGACGTAGTTTTTCTGTTTTGGTCGCGTGTGCCCAGAGGAAGTTTTTATAGAGGTTACGAATCTCTATCGCCGCCCATGGAGGGAGGTCATACACAATCGCGGTAAACAATATCGAGGGTAGGACAATCGAATTGAGAATGATAATTCGGTTCTTCACGCTTGTCGCGACTTTGGTCGCGGTGAGTAGTCGCCGTTGTATCTTTTGGAGACGTTGCGCCCAGTTCTTATTGGTCATGGGTCCCGTCCTTATTTCGTAGCCGAGATATCGTGTCGTTTCTGTAGCTTGCACGATTTCGATTCCTTCATATTCCGTCTGGGTCACTGCTGTATTGAGAAAAAATAATTTACTTTTGATTGGCTGAACGTGTAATTCCAAGAGAATGCCAAACATGCTGACCGCGGCAAGTGTTCGCGGTGCTTAATTCGCTCTATCCAGGAACGCTGTTGAACCGTGGCCACAAGCTGAGAATAGGTGGGTCTCCGACGGTGTCCCTGGGATATGAAGTCCCCGGAGCTCGGGATCCTGTTTTAACGCTATTCCGAGTACCTCGACCACCAGAAGGAACAGGAGTGGCGCGAGAGGAAAGCCCTGCCGGATGCCCGACCATACCGGAGTTGCCTCCGATAGCTGTTCATTTACTTTAAATCTTGCCTTGGTTTCTGTGTGCATCCGTCGAACGAGATCCACGAACTCCGGATGGAATCCGAACCGACACATTGCTTCATACAGGAGCGCCCGATCCACTGTGTCGTATGCTTTCCTGAAATCTAATAATAGGATGCATCGACTGTCTTTGGTGTCTCTGTATGGGTCATTGATCGCTGTCTGTAGTCAGCCAGCATCATCATTACCGTATTTTGCATTCGTCGTCCGTGTACAAACCCCTGTTGAGAATCAACTGATGACATGGAGAATAATGTGTTGTACGCGCGTTGCTATGGCCTTCGCGAAAATTTTATAGATGGTTTGCAGTAAAGAAATACGTCGGTAATCCAAGGCATCGTCAGAGTCCCCTTTCTTGCGTAGCGGGATAATGAGGGCATCGAGGAAAGATTTGGCCATTGGAGCTCCTTCCAAAATCTGGTTACAGACGCGGACGAGGGCTGGCACCATGATTGCCGCCGTATCCTTATCGAAGTCATTGTTAAGGCCATCTGGCCCTGCAGCCTTATGACGTCTTAATTGCGTGACTGCTTCCAACCAGCGGTGGGCACTCCACAATATAATAGATTGTATTGCCACTCACGAGGACGCAATCCTGGATTGTTGGTGAGCGCAATCAATCCATCAATTGATAATTAGTATAGGGTTTTGTATAGAGAAACGGGTTGTGAGTGGGCCGCCGTTCTTGCGTTCACGAGAGATCACATATCCGCATTTGCTGTAAGAAAAGCAGTGTTATATACAAATATTAATAAGGCTCTTCAACACCATGCGACCAAGCAAAACCGCGAGATCTGTTCCCACTACTTGAGGTCGACGTCCCAGACGCTGAAATCTACTGGTGTCTGTGCGGAAAGCACTACCACCAGACACACCAGTCAGGCTACCAAAACCTCATTAGCCATCTCGAAAACGACAACAAAGCTCACTCGAACTACGTCGAGAAGTTCATAAGTGGCATGGCGAAGGACGGATCTATGCTTTCCTACGTAACTGGATCTGGTAGTAAGGCCATTGGCGTCTACCGTTATGGGTGGATGGACTGGGTTATCTCTTATTTCCTTCCGTTGAATTTCTGTGAGGAAGAAGAGTCACGGCTCTACATGTACTCACCATTTGCTGACGAGGCAATACTTAGAAACGTAGAGTTGAGGCCAAGACGCTACGTTCTATTGATATCTCATTCATACCACCCACTTCCGACATGTGCGACGGCCATTTTTTCACTGTCGAAGGCCCGCTCCGCCAGGGGATGACGTCGCCACGCTTGGGCTCCTTCTGTACTGCGAGCCAATCGCGCATTCTGGTCAAAGGAAATGGCCTGCGCGCTGTTTGACGATTCAGAGTAGATGGTTAGATGGTCGGGCATGTCGTACAGTAGGATTGAGGATTGCAATATATTGACAATTGTGGATTGTAACTGCCGAGATTGTTCCACTCAATTTTTTGTGCAATTTTGCCCACCGCTGCTTCCAACACTTCTGCTTCAGAGATTGTCTGCATTAACAGCTCGTTGTCACCTGCCGTTACCTTCTGTGTTGGCGGAGGTTACATATTAAACGGGTCGTCTGCGGGTCGGGTAAGGTGTCTGGTCGGGTATGTTTTTTTCGCTGGTAGGGCCCTGGTCAGGCTGACCCCACCACCGACCCGTAAAATACTTGGTAAGCTTCCCCGCAGGCTTCTTTTAGATCAGGAGCAAATCATCAAACATTAGAGGAGTCGCCAACGAACATATCACCCTGCCTCACCCTATGAAAACCCTGAGAAAATAAAACAACCCTACGTTGGTGTAATATGGCTATGGTTAGTCCTGGACTTAAGCCCGCGTGCTCCGCACACGGATCTTAAACCGCAGGCTTCTTTTAGATCAGGAGCAAATCATCAAACATTAGAGGAGTCGCCAACGAACATATCACCCTGCCTCACCCTATGAAAACCCTGAGAAAATAAAACAACCCTACGTTGGTGTAATATGGCTATGGTTAGTCCTGGACTTAAGCCCGCGTGCTCCGCACACGGATCTTAAACTGCAGGCATTTTTAGGCCATAACGTTAAATGTTTTTAGGCACGGCAAACGATTTAAGGCACGGTAAACGATATTTACCGGTAATCGAACTGGCTGTACCTTTTATGAGCGGCAGATTCATTATTTGGAGGATCTGGGTATGGGGTCGGGTATGCATTATATATATCTTCGCTGTAATCTATTCCGGGGTCTGGGTCGGGTGAGCCTGACCCGACCTTACCCGACCCGCAGACGACCCGTTTAAGATTCTACCGTTGGCGGAATCGTCGCGAACTGTCGAAAGTATTTCGCTAACTCGTCATCCGGAGTGGTACGGTGAGAATTTCCCAGAACTGGTTCCCATTCCGATGGCAAATATGTCTGCCGTGGTTATGAAGCGGGCAAACTTCCTGCTATTGCGTGCTCTGACAGTCGTCACCATCTGATCTCGTTCCCAGTTAGACACCCGTTTATACGACCAGCGGAGTTGTTCCGTGGTCCGCTGCAGGCGGTCTCCCGTGTGGGCCATTTGGTCCGCACGTAAGTCTTCGATGTTGGTCTCCACCCACTTACGCCTCGTTAAAAGTTTGCGTTGCTCCCGGCTGAAGATTTTATTCCGGAATATTTTCCGTCATTGATTTTCTCTGCGCTTCACTGCTTAAATATACGTCTAATGTAAGTACCTCTTCGGTGTTATATTTTTTTTATCATCCGTTGACCCATAAACGAGTTGATCCTAATTTGACCCAAAACCGGAGTCGTTGATCCTAATTTGACCAAAAAAGAGAGTTGCGCAGGATTTGACCTGCGCAGCGGTTGGCCCAAAACACATTCTTCCAATGGGTAGGCTGCAGAAGCAACACACATCTTCTTAATCAAACGGCAAATAATAATCAACCAAGGGAGGCGGCTACTATACAGGCGCTGCAAGTGGCAGCGTGACGGCGTTCAGTTCTGCGACCTTCTCAAGCCAGAGTTGCGTCGTGGACATTCTCACAGGCAGTGCTGCTTCTGGCGAGTCTGGCTTGATCTCGGTGATGTCAGGCGACAGTGCTAGCGGTTCAAGTGGCTCCGTGTTGGTGGCGAGCGGCGATGCGGATGCGGTCACCGTGAATATCCGTGGCGGGTAAACTGGCAGTGCTGTCGGTGGCAGTGTGAATATTGTGTCCGGTGCTAGCACGGACGGCAGTGTGAGTAGTGATTGTGCACGGCAGGTCTCTGGACGCGTCTTCGGGCGTCGCGGGCGTTGTTGTTCTGTCCGGTGGCGCGAGCTCAACAGGTGGTGATGCTGCTGGAGGTGACATATCTAAATGGTGGTGCGTCGAGAGGCATTGTGTCGATTGAGAGTGGTGCTGCTAGTACTACGTCTACGTCTGGCGCGGGCAGTGACGTGACTATTGCCAGCGGCACCCCGACAGCAGTGTTGCAGCCGGCAGCGGTGTGTTTGTCCGCAGCGGTTCTGGCGGCAGAATGAGCCTGGTGCAGGGTGACAGCATGGATGTAGACAGCAATGTGGAGTTGCGCTGAGGGAGTGTAGACAACTCGTCTGCAGCGCAAAAAGTGGAGATCATTGGGTCTATAAATTTACTGGGCGCGGGAGGTCGTGTAAATTGATGGTGGATCGTCTGTGGCGAGCGTGGGCGGAGCTGAAAGCATGGCAGCTTATAATGAAGACCAGAATGCATGAGTTCCGGGGGAGTATGAGAGTTAGAATCTTGACTGGAATACTCGGGACTCTCTCATGGGAACTCATGACCTGGTCATATCTTATATGGATGGTAGGAGTAGACCTATGACCTATGATTGATGATTGTGAGGTGAAAGGGGTTTTAGGCTTGCGCTTTCCTCCTCGTGCACACACAGCACGTTTTGAATGAATTACTTTGAGTCTTGCTCTTTACTACACAAGTGTTCCATGTCTTCTTTCTATTCAACACTACGTCAGCCTGCTAAAGCTGTTATCCAGTGCTAGCACGGACGGCAGTTTGATCCATTGTTTTAAATCCACATTTTGCGGAGCGTAGAGTGGTTTGGTGCTACTGGGTATGTATCGAAGATGAAACTATGCTGCGGTAGAAAATTCTCCTGCGGAGCTTTAAGTACTACGAACTGTTCGATATATGGATAGGCGTGACGGGACGCGGCGCATCTCTTAAATACGGACCCTCACTTTGACAGAAAGTGGGGCGACAATTCGAGCAATGAAGACGACGCTAATAATCGCCCTACCACGCGTGCAGACGATAACATTGGTGCGTCAGGAACACGACCAGCATCGGTCCCGATATCTATTACCCAGCCTTAAACGAAGCGGCCTCGCAAAGACAATCTATCATCCCAACCAGCTCACTTAAACCTTAAAAAAAACACGCACTCACTATCTTACCGTACACTACGTACCGTTTTGCAGGGTTTCTGCCGTCCAGTAACAAGGGATTGAATGACGAATCACCTTAACTTCTTGCTGCGGAAACTGGAGCGGAAACAAAAAAATGGAAGGTGCTGCAACGCAATTTGTGGTAGTCAAATATTTCTTTTTGATTGGCTACTTAAAAAATTGTTCAAGTCGCCTTCAAAAACAATTCTTCTCGTTACTGTGCAATTGACTACCACTAATACTATTACCACTAATAGTGGTAGTCAGGGTTGTATACAAGAGCTCATTCCAAGAGATAAGACCATAATGTTTTAGCCAATCAATCGAGGTGAACTGTGACGACCTATCCAAGAGCTTGTTTCAAGCGATTTTCACAGAAGAAGAGATCTGATACCGACGCAAAGTCGCAAACGGACTTTACTCGCGGGAGTTCGTGCTATTTGGCGGAATCGATTGGTGATGAATGAACACGACGATGACTCAAGCGACGAAGAAGACGACATGCATATATTATCGCTGTATTTGGTACTGGAGGCCAAACGCTACATCGCTCCTCGGAATCGTGTCGAACGACCGCCTTCGCGAATTGACTTCTATTTGAACAGGATGAATGAAAAGGAATTTATGTTTCATTTTCGAATGAACAGACCTTACTTTTTGGCTGTATGTCAGCTTATTACAGGACACAGCGAATTCAAGTGTGTTCCTGGAAAGCAGCAAAAGTTGAGTGCGGATCTGATGGCGTTGCTTAAAACATTGGGCTCAATGGATGGACAAGGCCATTCCACTGATTTTCTCTCTGTCGGGGGAAACACACCAGAATCCCTGCTAGCCAAACGCGTTGTTAGAGCGTTACTCAGCTTTAAGACGCAGACAGTTTGCTGGCCAAGTCCAGAGGAGCGTCGTGAAATATCTACAATGATTCAAAATGTTTCTAGCTTCCCCCACTGTATTGGAATAATTGATGATACTCTTTGTACTCTCTTTCCGCTATTGTATCGGCCTCAAGATCGTGGCGAATATTATTACTCGAGAAAGGCATCCTATGCCATTCATGCTCTAGTTATTTGTGATGATCGTTACACAATCCGATACGAGAATATTGGTTGGCCGAGATCTAGTCACGATAACCGCGTGTGGAGGAACTCTAAATTGGCACTTAACAAAAATGAATATTTTGACGGAAACGAGTATATTATGGGGGACTCCGTTTATCAGCTGTCATCCATCCTGATTCCATTATACAAGACTAGATGTGGTGGACATCTATCGTTAAAAGAAGGATTTTTTAACACACGCCTAGCTAAGATTCGTATTCGTGTGGAACACTGTATTGGTATGCTCAAAGGAAGATTCCCGATTTTTAAGAGCCTGCGAGCTAGGCTTCGCAACAAGAAGGAAATGAAGGATACAATATCATTCATTCGTGTAGGAATGATTTTGCATAATATAGCTATAAACGACCCAATCCCCGAGGAATGGATTCAACAGGGCGAGGACGAAGATCAAGAAGAAGAAAATAATCTCCCGGGGTACAATTGTGCTAGCGAGGAAAGGCGTTCATATTTGCGCGACTACGTATATAATAGTAACTTCTGAATAAATGAATAAATGTATTCGTCTGTATTTTGTGATATTAGCTACGATATTCAATTTAGAGGGAGGAGATTGTCAATATCTTCTTGGGCAACACCCTAGTCAGACAACTTCTTGCGGGACAGCAATAACTCAAAATTAGCTTAACGTTGAGCATCTTGAATTTGAACCTTTTTCAAAGCAAGGTCAACATCCGCTTAGCCTTTTCCCGGCTATTTTTTCTTCCTTAAGTCTCACCTCTTTCTCCTTTAGAGCATACCCGCGCTCCTGGTACTCTAAGAAATTCGCACTCTTTTCCCCACGCGCTCGCATAATTTCCGCATGTTGGTTCAATAATCTCTCCACAGAATCCGGTTTCTGTTTTTTGTCATTTTGAGACGAATTAGCTGCAAGCGGTCGTTTTTTACCATTTTGTAAAATACGTGTACTAGGTGCAGCGGTCCCGTCTTCTTCATCGTCAATATCGTCCGAAGAAACTTTGGGTCTTGCAGATGGGCGGTCTGTCATCACGTCCTGAAGTTCAAAATAGTGAGGACAGCGTTTGAGTATAGCCGCACGAAGATTGCTTTCATCCGTAATACCAGCACCAGTACTAGCAAGAAAATCCTCAGCATCACGGTACTGCTTCTCGAGTGATCACGTACACCGGCACTGTCGCGATGTTGGATGCCAACAATAACCAGTTGACGAATAATTTCTTTCAACAAAGCCTCCTTTGTTTTCCATTATTCCGATCACTGCCGCGTCACTTATCATAGTTAATTTGGCTGCTCATCCATCCCAGAACAACCCGAAGCGACGATTTCCCGTTGTTGACACCATCTGAATCCCAGAAAATAGGCGTTTTCTTGCCTGCACGAGTTGTTCCTCTTGACTTCGTTTGCGGGGTCTGGCTCTTAGAGCGGCGGGTGGCGCCTTCTTTTAGCGTCGGCACTGGTGTCCCACCGCTCGCTGGTTGGGTGCTTGTACTTGAGACGACGTCACCCTCCATCTTGATTGCGATCTCTTTTGTCAATCTTTAGCCTCTTTCCGAAATGACCCTGAGCACTTCTTGGATTCCAGGCCTTCTCTTGGAAGGGAAAAGCTGGGGTGAGATCTCTTGGAATGCAAGAGATTTTGGCCAATCAGCTTCTTTGTCACAACCTTTTACGTCTTGGATACAAGCCGTAATTCGGAGCTAGTGTCCCGAATCAATGGTTCTGGCTCGACAGATAAATATGATGCTTTGACGAAGGCCGTCGAATTCGACCCGATGCAGTCCTCTTACTGACTCCACAAGTTTATATGTATTAATAGCCATCCGTCAAATCGGAACATCCAGTCGACCAATCAAACGGCGAGCTTCAACTCACTTAAACTTGCGAATTGGAGTAACCCCACTGGCTGGGGTTACTCCAATTCGCACTTGAACTGTTTAAGACGTCAGTGACCAGCACCTGCGGAAAAATGTTGGGTCGTGAGTCACGACCCAACATTTGTTTATGCATTTCTGGTTGGTGTTACGGTGTCACCCCCTGTGACACCGTAACACCAACAAGAATGCATACATCTGCTGCATCTGAGATAATACAATGATATTATCGTACAGTGTTGGGATTGTAGAATATCATAGTTGACTGAAATACACCTCAATCTGGTATGAACTGACTTGCATTTTGTATTGTGCAAACATAATGGGCAGATTCACTGCAACTGTGATATTCGTCTATCTGTAATGAGGGCACGGGACGTGCAGTTCTCAGCAGACGCATCGCGTAGTCCACGTCAGTAACCACGTGCGAGAAGAAGATAACGAACGAAGCTCGGACCTGGCAAACGGATTTCCAGTTAATAGAAAGCGAGAACTTTACGAAGTTGTGAAGCGGTATGATATCTGGCGACTTAGCATTGGAAATGATCCTCCAACGAAGATTGAGCCCTTTAAAAAACATTCAAGGAAGGAACCATGCCAATCCGTTGTCGACCACGCACGTATGCTCCAGCTGAGCGTGATTGGATGAAGCAGTTCAATGAGTCTCTTGTTTCGTTTGGCTGGGTGTATTGAAACGAGTCTGGTCGATGGGCTAGCCCTGCACGTCCAGTGAAGAAGCCGGGAAAATCTGGAGAACTGCGACAAGCAGTGGACTTTCGTCGAGCAAATCAGCAAATTCTTCCCCTGGTAGGCACGATGCCTAGCCTGAGTACTCGACTACGGCATGCCAAGAACGAGAAGCATAAACAGACTGTGGATTTCATAAAGAATTTTTGGCAGATGGCCCTCGAAGAGGTCAGTCAAGAATCGCACATTTACATGACGGAAGACTGGATTTTCACACGATTGGTTGACTCATCTATTCATTTTCAGCAATCCGTGGAGAAAATCATGCGCGAGGCAGATTTGTTGTACAAAAATGTACTACCCTGGGTGGATGATCTGCTGATGTATGCAGACACCATTGATGAATTTTTGTCAGTCCTCGACCGTGTGTACCGCACGTTGGCGGACAATGACCTATATCTGGGTCTCGACAAAATCTGTTTGTACACACAGAACCCCAA
This sequence comes from Phytophthora brassicae, assembly GCA_024679045.1. NCBI lineage: Eukaryota > Oomycota > Peronosporomycetes > Peronosporales > Peronosporaceae > Phytophthora > Phytophthora brassicae. The sequence continues at coordinate 17,046 of JAIKVB010000178.1, read as the reverse complement.
GTGGTGTGGACGCGTTATTACCCCGGATGGACTAGCTTATGACCCAGCCAAAATCCAGACGCTGATTGACATGCCAGAACCAGATACTGCAGCAGCAATTCAGCAATTTATTTGTGCTGCTGGCTGGATGCGAAACTCGTTGGTGGATTTTGCACGAGTGGCAGCACCACTACATGATCGGTTGCAAGAAGCACTTGCCGGATCTAAGCGAACCAAGCGGGCTGCAGCTCGAATCCCCATCACATTCACGGACGCTGAGCGCATCTGTTTCACTCAGGTGAAACAACTTTTGGGTAGTTTGGCAACCTTGGTGATACCTGATGATTCTGATGAAATTTGCATGCTCATGGATGCCAGCAATCTTGGATGGAGTATAATCCTCACGGTTATTTCGAATTGGGATCCTACGAAGAACATCACGGAGCAAGATCACCAACTGGTACACTGCATGAGCGGCACGTTTAAAGGTGCATCGCAGCATTGGAGCGTCACAGAAAAAGAGGCGTATCCGATAATCAAAGCTGCTACTGACCTGGACTACTTGCTTACCCGCGCCAAAGGCTTTCGGCTCTATTCCGACCATCGCAATCTTATTTTTCTCTTCGCGCCTGGTGAGGAGATTAAAAAGCATATGCGCGGAAAATTGCAGAGATGGAGTTTGAAGTTGACTGAGTAAAAGTACACGATTGAGCACATCAGTGGAGAAGATAACGTCTGGGCCGATATGGTCTCACGTTGGGCTGGTGCGGTGTCAGTTGCATCGAGTACAATTATTAAGCGTTGGCAAGTTGAGAATGCTGAAGAACCTCTCCAACTTCGCCCTCTCAACCCCGACTCGGAGTGGTTAAATGCCCTGGACATTCTGAATGCCCAGAACAACAGCAAAGCCCAGAAGCCACAACAACTAACTGAAGACAAGGAGGGTGGGTGGCGAGATGAGAAGAATCGCTTGTGGATTCCGCCCGACGCAGATATGCTCTTGATGCGGTTGATGGTGATTGCCCACTGTGGAACAATGCGTCATCGGAGGGTGAAAGTAATGGTCAACCACCTCCTAGAACACTTCTTCATCGAGAAACCAGAGAGCAAAGCGCGAGATTTTGGAACTCGTTGCCTGTTAGCTGCCACGTAAAGGGTGACAATATCATTCCAAGGCCGTGGGGAGAAACATAACGCTCCAAGGAACGAAATGAAGCATTACACATGGATTATCTTTTTATCGGTGACTACAACGACAACAAGTCGTACTTGCTGGTAACTAAAAAACGACTTCTCTCATTTCTGTGAATTGATTGAGTGCTCAAATGCGGATGCCGGCTAAGGCAATTCTGGATTGGAATAGTCGATACGGAATGCCAAAGTTGTTGTTGATTAGCGACACAGCTACGCATTTCAAGAACCAGCTTCTAGAAGAACTGTGTCACAAGACACAAATGACCCAAAGCTTTACTCTTGCTTACTGCCCCTGGATTAACGGCAGTATTGAACGTCTCAATCGCGATGTGCTTCAAGTGCTTCGTGTCATGTTGTTGGAGTATAAGGTGGCTCAGAAGAATTGGGCTGATCTCATCCCTCTGATACAAGCAAAAATAAACCACAGCCTAGTGGCTTCGCTGTCCAATCATTCCCCCGCAGAGATGTTTGCTGGTGCGAAAGCGACTACGCCGCTACAGAAAGTGCTGATTGGTAAGGAAGCAATCTCAGTAAATGTGCTGAAGACGAACACGGTCACGCCAGACATTAAAATGCCGTTGAAGCACTGAGATTGTCTCTTACGGAGATGCACCACGATATCACAATCGCAAAAGACAAGCAAACAAAACGCAACAAACACAATCAGCGAGGTGCACGACCGATGAATTTTCACGGTGAAGACTATGTTCTATGGTCTCGTGTGGATGCTAAAACGCATGTAAACAAATTAGCAGTCAAGTGGATCGGACCTTATCGTGTGGTCAGCGTCAACGTCAACTCGTTCGAGATTGAGCATCTGTTAATTGGTGCAACTCGGACTGTACATGCATCGCGTCCAAACGATATGCAGACAAGAGCCTAAACGTAAATGAAGAGATATTGGAGCATTTAGCCAATCAAGATGTATATCTTACCGTGGATGCGTTTAAGCAGCATCGCACGCATCCGATGCATTTTTACGAAGTGCTGGTTGGTTGGGAGGCGTTGACGACATTGAAGACTCATGGGAGCCGATCAAGACAATGCATGAATATGTCGCAGTGAAGTTGAAGGACTACGTGAGCAGATCGGGTGATGAAGATTTGGGTAAGTTCTTGTCACAGCTGGAGTCAGGACAGACTAACAACACCCAAGCAGCGGCTGTGCCATCACGTCAACGGCGCCCAAATACTAAACCATTTGATGCCAAGAAGAAGACCGCAGGAAAACCCAAGAAAAGCGTTGCAAAAAGCAAAGAGATGTCTAACGACAGCTAGCAGTGCACCCAGGTCTCAGCGCGAGAACCTCTGCTTGGAGGGCGGTGTAGTGAGGGCACGGGACGTGCAGTTCTCAGCAGACGCATCGCGTAGTCCACGTCGGTAACCACGTGCGACAAGAAGATAATCAACGAAGCTCGGACCTAGTCGAATATACTCGACTATTGTATTCTGCATAGTAGAAGGCATATAGCAAACGAGAAACTAACATAAACCACTGCGACCGGCAAGCCGCAGCGTCTGCATTGAATATCAAAATTTATTTTACCTTCGAGCACTCGGATTCTCAAGCAAGCTAGGGTCGCAAGACACTACACTATCACGGATCGACAGCGACATTTGACAGCCGCAGTCAAAATTCTCCCGAGTTTAAAAGAGAACTGCGTCGATGAAAACCAAGCATGAATGAAGGCCAGCTTGCGTCAAATTAACCCGTCGTTGGAGGTGGCGCTTAAACAGCGTGGATTCTTAATACACATGGAGTCAGACCCACTCCCTGTCTGCGTGATGGGTGTCATTCAGCGAAACGATGATACAAACGAGTTACACGTGCACAGCAAGGCTGTTTTCAGAGATGCAACCTCTCCATGCACTCGGCGGCGTTTTTGTGAGCTCGTCCAAACCGACGGCATGGTACGTAAGTCTGTGGGTGGGTAGTGGTCTACGCTGATCTCACACTATTCTACTTTCTCATTCAATTACTATCGACCAGTCTATAAGGATAAACTAGTAGCGTGTGCTGCTGTGTTTTACCCAACAATTACTATCGGAATACGATTGGCTTCCGCTTTCAAGCAATGATCTGTCAATCTTAACCTTTGTCCGTCTGGATCGGCAACACGAGAAAAAAACGGCTACAATCACAAGACAAATCATGACAATGGCGGCACTCTTTACTATACGCTTTTCAAGGTGACGAACTGTTGCCCCTCGCCATGGCTATTACTAATTATGTGGTCAGTCATGCCTCCGATTTGAGCTGGTCGTTGCCAAAGGCATGCTATTATAGTGTGCATTCGTGAAAACGAGTGCATCATTCTGCTTGGTCTCCACGGCAAGAAAGAGAAGACGACGAAGCCTGCCGAGTCCCACCCGGAATTTGACGCAGTAGAACACAACTCGTTACCCTGATACCTCTTATGCATGCGTGCAGAACTTGATTCATTATTTAATAATGAGGTTCTTTAACGTTAGAAAAGATCACACTAGTACAGCAAAATTGATTACCATAATTGGCGTTGAGGTAGGCTCACCCAATGTACACTTCAATTCTTTTTTCATACAAAATAAAGAAGTGTGCCTACCTCAACAACACATATCCAAGATACGACGATTTAAGCCAATCGGAACCCACAGTTGGATTCGTCTTAAAATTCTAAGCTGATTGGTGGTGCTTCATTCTCAATTTAGCCATGGGCGAGGTTCGTTCTGGAAAAAATAAGGTGAAGTTCACTTTGCAAGAGAAGGCGACAATTGTCAACAGAGAGGCCAATCGATGCCGCAGTCGAGATGGCCTTTCATCACAAAGACGAGCATACGGTCGTAGATCTGCTAGAGCAGACAGAGCTGGTCTCACTGTAATTGTGCACAATATTGGTGGCGCTTTATCCGTGTTTTTTGTATCAAACTAAAAATGAGCAGTGGTGCGCCTACCACAACGGTGAGCCTACCTCAACGCCAATTACGGTAGCACTGACTGACTGATGATAATTCTGTAGCTCAGCCAATCAAAACTAATTTCGAATTGTGATCTGATTCCTATCACACATGCAGTTATTACGGTACATGTATTGTGCCTTGCAAGTTTTTTGCCGATCTGTTTTAGCGGTTAGATCGATCTAGCAGAAAAATAATATGTGGTCATAAAAATGCGAATCGCCATAAATCGAGCACTAAATCGGGCTGTCGCTGCCCAATGTCGTGCTCGATTTAATAGCTGTCTATCTGCCGGATATGTACGCGACCACCAATGCATCTTGTCGGCGGCTGCATCGTCACTATTAAAAATACTTTGTTTAAGGCTTACAATGCCTCTTTAGATTTTTCTGCAGCTACTCTAACCACTCACACCGTACGCTCTAAATAGGAGTAGCCCAGGCAGGCACGTTGCCGTGTGACGAACCTCTACAAGGGATCGTTTTCGTGACGGGCGTCACACGCACCTTAGCTTGAGGAAGCGTTGCCTCTAACCTTGACAGACGCCCTGCGTCTCTGTCGGAAGATAGCCGAAGAAAGCCCCCTTTCTTATAGCTAATGAGGAAGCCCTCCCAATTAACTTGCTCACTTGTAGGTTAGATTTAAACTGAGTATATTATTTCAGTTGTTATAAAAGAAAGTACTGTAAAACTGTCTAGATAGTGCACTCTTTATAAGCACCAATCAACAATGAATGGAAGAGAAGACTTGTGACTCTGATAAGTACGAACCGTACTTAGGGAGACAGATAGGTATCCCATAATTTCATAATAGCCCCACGTGGGGTTTTAACCCATCAGGTGAAACACCTCAATGTGTATACACACACCAAGTTTGGCCACAATCCAACTTTCGGGAATTGGACCCCGTTACACCCTCCCATATCCAAACTGGAAACACCGTTTACACGGAAACCTTGGGAAGGGGAATTCTGCGAAAGACGGACACTCAGAGGTCCAACCTCATTTCAAAATTGGACTCGATCCCCAGAAGACCGACATGACGACGTCCAAGAAGACTTCGAGCCTTAAGGCCATTTCCAAGTCGCCCACTGAAGCTGCAAGCCCAAACGGCACGACTGAGAGCGGAGCGAATACCCAAGACACTGAAACCAGCCCGAAAGGCAAGCCCAAAGAAGCACCGACGCTGATACCTGCTGACCCTGGCTCCCAGAGCCCTACGAACACCCAGAAGACGCCAGAAGCGACCCCAAGCTCGAAGAGCAACCCGCTCGAGAGCAAGAAGAAGACAAGCAAGGCCAAGAATGCTGCTACAGCATCAGCGAAGGCCGCTAAAGCGGACGGAGAGCTTCCAATCGCCATGAAAACGCGCAGTCGGACACCCGCTGCGGGAAAGTCCAAGTCCAAGGCAAAGGAATCAAAACCCAAGGGTCCTGCGAAGACACTGAGCGCCTTAAAGGCAAAGGACTTCCAACCCGGCTCCATTGAAGCCGCCAACGCGAAGACGCATGACGACCCCGAATTCCTCGATCCCGAGAAGTCGGACACCGACCTGAGTGTAATGCCGCCCTGGCAACCTCGTTGTTCCTTCGGAAGATGAAGGTTTCCTCGTGGAAGAGAAGCCTTCGGCTAAACCCGTGCCGACCGCACCAGTGCCCGCCGCTCCAAAGGAGAAAGGCATAGCCTCGCCGACCCCTGAACCCGCAAACCTGAAGCCACCGTATAAGACCGAGCCCGAGGCACTTAAGCGTATCCGAGACACACGCGCCGCCGAGCGACATGAAGCCGACGAGGTGGAGGAAGTCGATTACGACGAGTCCGACGAAGAGGAGCCCGAGGCAAGATCCCCACAGCTCACAGAGAAGCAACGAGCTCTGCGTCCCGGCAGTCCTGCCACCCTCGCAGCCAGGCTGCAGTCGACAGAGAGAGAGGCAAGGAGGACGCCGCGCGAGCGGCCCTCCTCCACGGGAAAGACGAAGTTCCTGCCGGACCGGCCACTCCTTCACCCATGACTAACATAGTCACTAACGCTGGGGTGGAGGAAAAAGGTGCTGACCTGAAACAACTCCACCCAGAGAGCCGCAGGCAAGTAAAACAACAAGAAGACCCTCCTCAATCTTCCGTGGGACGGAGTAACAGCCGGAAACGCGAACACGACGCTCTTGTTCCGCGAACGCAATAGCAGCTCTTAGCCTGCAAGGTATGAACCCATAAGGCTTACGCCGAGTACCTCAAGTTGACCCGACAGCCTGGAAGCTCCGCTCCCAATTGTGATGAGTGTCCCATAGTCCTCGATGAGGACACTCCGTGTCTCCGTGCCGTTTTCGACGACCAATTCGAGAGCTGGCTTCAGCGCCTGGGGTATCCCCTTCCCGAGTTCTGGAACTCAACGGACCGACTGGACTGGCCGGCCGTGAGGCGCTTACGTTTTCGCGAAATTGGTGGCCGATAACAAGTGGTATCAGCGTATGGACACAAGATACCTTTCCACGCCACAAATTGTCCTCGAAGAGGTGATTGCAAAGGTGCAAAGGACTAGACAGTCTCAGCCCATAGAACCTTTGAGTGTTCTAGGGCCTGTTAGTGCCGATCGGCTCCGTGGGAGCGCCTATAAGCGGCCACGAGATCAGCGCAGTCCTTAAAGAGGAGGCTTTCCGGCTCCCACGTATTCTCGGAGGCCGGGTAGCCGCGCCACTTCACCTAAAGCTGGTCGACACCACCGCGCCTACGGTGATCCGCCAGGCTCTCCACGTGAAAGTGCGGCTCGCCATCCCTACCCCTTAGAGGTGGAGGAGGACGGAGAGGTCTTTGACCGGACGACACGCCATTCCCGGACGTCAAGGGCAGAGTCGGAACGCTTCACTGAAGCGGTGGCGACCTGTCAGAAGATGCTCGACGAGCAGAATACGGAGCTTATCGTGCTGCGTGGACGTCTACAAGAGGAGGAGCGACGCTCGACGGAGACGGAGCGCTCAGCGCGGAAGGCACATGAAGCGTTGAGTGCGCTTCGGCTGAGTGTTGCACGCGACCTGAGCGAGACGGATCATCGCTTGAATCACTCAGTGGACGAACAGGATCGCCAGATGAGGGACTATCATCAGAGCTGGGATGGGTCCAATCGAGAGCACACCCGGTGGATACGGCATCTCTACGACCGAGTGGAACGCCTGGAAGGTCAAATTGCTCAGCAACCGGTGGCGACTCGCCCTCCAGAGGAGCCTGCTCGGACTGTTGCAGCACCTGCCGTGGCCCTGCCAAACGAGGAGATGGTGTCCCGCTTGATTGCGTATGTACTGCGCCAAGTGGCTGATCCTCCAAAGGCACCACAGGGAGGTCCCCCACCTGATAAGCCTTAAGCATACCGACGTAGAGGTGGGGTGGGTAGCCATAGCCGACGGCAAGTCCAGAGTATAGGCATTGCCATGGACACCAATTACCGTGAACGGCTCAATGAAGCGGGGACGCAACTTCGTGATCTCTACTGCAGACACTGGGTCTATAGGTAGATTCTTAGCGTTTAATAAAACAAGATCTCCAAGTTGGAACACTTGTATATGTTTACGCCCATGGCGATCACTGTTTTCTTTCTGCAAGTCTTGCGCTGCAGCCATAGCGTCCCGGACGCGCATTCGTATGGCTTCGCCTGCTTCAATGAAGGAAAAAAGGTTCCGTTTAACGGATGGGGAACGCCCTTCAGACCTCGAAGGTCGTCTCCCTCAATCCCTCCCACACCCAAACTGGAAGCCGGGAGCAACGCCAGGGGCGTACGCGGATGGCGCAATCCATTGACGTAAAATGGCGTGAAGCCTGTGGAGGCATGCATCGCATTGTTCATAGCAAACTCAATCTGAGCCAATTGCTTGCTCCACTGAGTGGGTTCGTCAACGCAAACGCTGCGTAATATGTCCTCTAGGACACGGTTAACGCGTTCAGTTTGACCATCGGTGATGGTGTCCGCTGTGGACATGTTCAACTTGGTTCCCAGAAGCCGAAAGAGGTGTTGCGAGAAGTGCGACACAAAACGAGGATCTCTGTCACTGAC